>PVJC01037194.1:0-17332 GCA_004026665.1 Murina feae | reverse complement strand
TAAAACCATTTCCCTTAAGAACAGGGACAAGACAGGGATGTCCACTTTTGCCACTCCTGTTCAACATAGTACTAGAAGTGCTAGCCAACACGATCAGGCAAGAAGAAGAAATAAAAGGCATCCGAATTGGAAAAGAAGAGGTAAAATTGTCATTATTCGCAGATGACATGATACTGTACTTAGAAAACCTTAAAAACTCCATCAAAAAATTATTACACCTAATAAATGAATATGGTAATGTAGCCAGATACAAAATTAACACCAAGAAATCTATGGCATTTTTATATGCCAATAGTGAACTTACAGAAAGAGAAATTAAAAAAGCAATCCCATTTACCATTGCACCAAAAAAATGAAGATACCTAGGAATAAACTTAACCAAAGATGTAAAAGATCTATACTTGGAAAACTACAGTACATTGAAAAAAGAGATAGAGGAAGACATAAACAGATAAAAGAACATACTGCGTTCATGGATTGGTAGAATCAACATCATTAAAATGTCCATACTACTCAAAGCAATCTATAGATTCAATGCACTCCCCATTAAAATACCAACAGCATATTTCACAGATCTAGGAAGAACTCTTTAAATATTCATCTGGAATAAAAAAAAAAAAAGCCCTGAATAGCTGTGGCGATCCTGTGAAAGAAGAACAAAGTAGGAGGGATCTCAATACCAGATATCAAGCTGTATTACAAAGTCACTGTTCTCAAAACTGCCTGGTACTGGCACAAGAACAGACATATACACCAATGGAATAGAATAGAGAACCCAGAAATTGACTCGAACCACCACACTCAATTAATATTTGACAAAGGAGGAAAGACCATACAATGGAGCCAACATAATCTCTTCAATAAATGGTGCTGGGAAATTTGGTTAGACACATGCAAAAAAATGAAACTAGACCACCAACTTACACCATACACAAAAATAAACTCAAATTGGATAAAGGACTTAAAGCTAAGATGGGAAACCATAAAAATATTAGAGGAATCCACAGGTAGCAAAATCTCAGACATATGCAGAAAGAATTTCTTCACTGACACAGCTCCTAGGGCAATGGAACCTAAAGAGAAAATAAACAAATGGGACTATATAAAAATAAAAAGTTTCTACACAGCAAAGGAAACCATCAACAAAACAATAAGAAAACCCACTGCATGGGAGAATATATTTGTCAATGATATCTCTAATAAAGGTTTAATCTCTAACATTTACAGGGAACTCATACAACTTAACAAAAGGAAGATAAACAATCCAATCAAAAAATGGGCAACAGACCTAAATAGACACTTTTTGAAAGAGGACATAAATAAGGCTGAGAGACATATGAAAACATGTTCAAAGTCACTAATCATCCGAGAGATGCAAATTAAAACAAAAATGAGGTACCATGTCACACCTGTCAGAACGGCTATCATCAACAAATCAACAAACGACAAGTGCTGGCGAGTATGTGGAGAAAAAGGAACCCTCATTCACTGCAGTGGGATTGCAAACTGGTGCAGCCACTGTGGAGAACAGTATGGAGTTTCCTCAAAAAACTAAAAATGCAACTGCCATTTGACCCAGTGATCCCACTTCTAGGAATATATCCCAAGAAACCAGAAACACCAATCAGAAAGGATATATGCACCCCTATGTTCATAGCAGCACAATTTACCATAGCTAAGATTTGGAATCAGCCTAAGTGTCCATCAGCAGATGAATGGATTACAAAACAGAGGTACATCTACACAATGGACTACTATGCTGCTGTAAAAAGGAAGGTACTCCTACCATTTGCAACAGCATGGATGGAGCTGAAGAGCATTATGCTAAGTGAAATAAGTCAGTCAGAGAAAGATAAATATCACATGCTCTCACTCATCTGTGGATTATAATGAACAACATACACCAATGAACAAAAACTGATGTAGAGACAGGGAAGCATCGATCAGATGCTCAAAAAACAGAGGGAAGATAGAGGAGGGTGGGGGTAAGGGAGAGAAATCAACCAAAGGACTTGTGTGCGTGCATATAAGCATAAGCAATGGATGTGAACAACAGGGGGTGAGGGTGAGGGTGAGGGCAGGAGTGGGAGTCTGAGAGGACATTGGGGGGATAAGGACACATTTGTAATATCTTAATCAATAAAGAGAAAAAATAAAAAAAAATAAAAGAGAGAGGAAGGAAGAGATAATAATGGATCTTTGGGATGCAGCTGCCATCTACTGCTGCTCCACCATGCCTGGAAAAGCAATGAAAGCTGAAGGTAAGTGCTCAGTTTCCTAGGCCCCTGGTAAGACTTCAATATTTATTTAAAAAAAAACAAAATTAAACACTTTATTGTTGAAATTATTACAAATGTCGCCCCTTTTTTCTCCCGTTGACCCTCTCCACCCAGTTGCCACACCCGCCTCAAGCCTTCTTTGCACTATTGTTTGTTCATGGGCTATGCATATGTGCATATAAATTCTTTTTTAATCTTTTCCTATTCCCCCTCCTTCTGAAATATGTCAATCTGTTGCATGTTTCAATGTCTCTGGATCAGTTTATTTTCTTCCAGGCCAAGAGACATATGAAAAAAAATGCTCAAAGTCACTAATCATCTGTGATATTTAAATTAAAAGGACAATGATGTATCACTTCACACCTATCAGAATGGCTATCATCAACAAATTACAAGTGTTGGTGAGGATGTAAAGAAAAGGGAACTCTAGTACACTGCTGGTGGGAATGCAGACTGGTGCAGCCACTGTGGAGAAAGGTATGGAGTTTCCTCAAGAAAATTAAAAATGATACTCCCAGTTGACCCAGTGATCCCGTTTCTAGGAATATATATCCTAAGAAATCAGAAACACCAATCAGAAAGTATATCTCTATCCCTATGCTCATAGCAGCACAATTTACAATAGCTAAAATCTGGAAACAACCCAAGTGTCCATCAGTAGATGAGTGTATAAAAAAAGCTGTGGTACATTTACACAATGGAATGCTACACAACTCTAAAAAGAAAGAACTCTTACTATTTGCAACAGCATGGATGGACCTGGCGTGTATCATGTTAAGCAAAATAAGCCAGTAAAGAAAGATAGATATCATGATCTCACTCATATGTATAATTTAATAGACTTAATAAACTGATAAATAAAATAGAAGCAGAGATATAGAACAGAACAGACTGATGAATTTCAGAGAGAAGGTGAAAGTGGGGGTGGGAAGGAAGTGATTAACTGGATAACTTATATACATACATGCATAACCCATGGACACAGACAATAGTGTGGTGAAGGCTGGGAGGGGCAGATACAAGGTGGAGCAGGTCAATAGGAGAAAAAAAACACACAAACAAAGGGGACATCTGTAATACTTTCAACAATAAAGATAAATTATAAATAAATATCACCTCTACAGAGTGGCCTAACCTGACAAGTCAATCTAAAAAAAAAAAAAAAATCCAGCGGTGGAGGTAAAGGTAGGGCCGGGTGGCAGGGGCAAGCTGTGAGAGGACAATGGAAGGAGGGAAAGGGGATGTATGTAATACTTTCAACAATAAAGAATTTTTAAAAAACAAAAAAGTCCCTGACCCTCCCCATTCCAATCAGTTTATCACATTTTTTTATTTTATTACCTTCATAACACCAATAGCTGAACATGGAAGCAATATAGCTTAGTGTTACAGTGCCAAATAGCCTGGATTTGGATTCTGGCTGTACTACTTCTTTTTTTAATATATTTTATTGATTTTTTACAGAGAGGAAGGGAGAGGGATAGAGAGTTAGAAACATTGATGAGAGAGAAACATCGATCAGCTGCCTCCTGCACACTCCCCACTGGGGATGTGCCCGCAACCAAGGTACATGCCCTTGACCGGAATCGAACCTGGGACCCTTGAGTCCGCAGGCTGACCGTCTATCCACAGAACCAAACCGGTCAGGGCTGTACCACTTCTTAGTTCTGTGATTTTAGGCAAGTTATTTAAACACTCTGAGCTTCAGTTTTTTTCATCTGTGAAAAAGAATAATAATAGTATCTGCCTCTCACTACAATAATGTTGTTGTGAGGACTAAATGAATTAATACAGGTAAAGTGTTCAGCATGGTGTCTGGCACATTGTAAAACTATCTCTTAGTATTTGCTATTGTGGTAGCCAGCCTCCAAAGTGGCCTTTTAATGATCTCCACCTCCAGGTATTCATGCCAGGGTTGGTCTGTGTTGTAAGGAAGAAGTAATGGTATATCTCTTCTAAAAGAATGATATAAAAGTTTTCATCTTTCATCTTGGGCACTCTCACTCACTTCTGCTCTCTATCGGATCACTCACTCAGAGAAAAGGAAACTAATTGCCATGTGAAATAGCCTGTGGAGATGTCCAGGTAGCATGTCAAAACATAGAGGCCTCTGGCCCACAGCTAGAGAGGAGCTGAAGCCTTCTCACAAACACATGAGTGAGCTTGGTAGCAGATTCTCAATCCCTCATTAACAACTTTACTGCAATCTTTAGTATATGTACTGCCAAAGCAAGCACTTTACTGCAATCTTATAAAAGACCTTGAGCCACAGCTATCTAGCAAAGTTATTCCTGTCTCTCAGAAAGTATATGGAATTATAAATATTCATTGTTTTAAGTCACTAAGGTTTAAAGTAATTTGTTATACAATAATAGCTAACTAATGCAGCAATTAAATTATTCTGTTGGTCTACTGAATTATTATCAGTTCTCTCTTCTCTATCTGTAGTATCATTTAGTAGACTCCTGAGTTTAGAGTGAGCACAAGCATTTTATGTAGTGATAAAACTTTAGAATTTCACTAGAGGTTTTGGGTAGGTCTTATTTAATTGTTACTATGTTATTTCTGGTGTCATAGAAAGAACATTGGGCCAGGAATGTAAAGTATTTTCACTGGATATCTGATTGATCTGGGATAAGTCATTCCACCCCTCAGAACATTCTCATCTTTCACCCAGGAAAAATAATACCTGGCATACATACCTGTACTGGTAATTATTAAAATGAAATGGGATAATAGATGGAAACCCAGTAAAACAATAAGTGGTATCAGGACAACATTAAATTCCCCGTAATAATTGTTTTGTATTGTTTTGTTGTTGATAGCTAGGTGTAAAAAGTCTTCTGAATTTATATATATAGTTATAATTTCTACAGTTGCAGTTTCTCAATTATCAATCTTTCCATCAAAGCAAAGATTTTCCCCTAATGAGCCAAGGCATCATTCTCTTTCAATGATTTTAATTTCCCCTGAGCATATTAATTTCCTTCACGCTTAGTTTGATTGTGCAATTTTCAATTGTATTATCATAATTATCAATTGTATTTATGTATAATAGCAATGTAAAAAAAAGAAAACAATGTTAAGAATAAATTTCACTTATAATAGCATCTAAACATAAAAAATACACTAAGGGATAAATTTTGCAAAATATTTTATAAGATTGTCATAAAAACTATAAAATACTGTCAAGAATATCTAAATACATGTAATAATGGGCTAGGTTTATGAAGGGGAAAGCAATATTGATCTTAATTCTTCCCAAATTTGATTACACATTCAATGTAATAGCATTTAAAATTTCAGCAGGTTTTTGGAAATTGATAATCTAATTTTAAACCCAAGATAATAAAGGAGAAAGAGAAAGAAGGAGAGAAAAAATCACCACCTCCATTCACCACCAAGCTAGGGTACTTATACTAATACATAGCAATAATTCATATAATGCCATAGTAACTAAACAGTGTGCTGTTAGTGAAACCATAGGAAAAACAGTTTAGTTCAGTGAAACTTGCTTTGTTGACAGAGACATTATTGCTACTGAGTGGTGAAAAGATAATGCTGGAACAAGTCAATAATCATATGGAAAAATTAACACCTCTACCTAACATCATATGCAAACAATCCTAGAAAAAAATATAGACTTTTAATTTTATTCAGGGAGATAACGTATTTCTTAAATAGGGACTAAAAAACATTAACCTCCCCCCAAAAAGGACATATTGATAAATTAGCCTTCATTAAAGCTAATACTATTTTTTAATCAAGACATAAGATAAAAATAAAGACAGTAGAAGGGCCAGCCAGGTGGGACAAGATATGAATACATTCTAAGAAATATTCAGAACATATAAAGAACTTTTAAGTATCAATAAAAAAGATTGACAAACCAAAGCTTTTTAATAATGGACATGGAAAAAGATGCTCTCAACATTATTTATCAAAGAAACATAAAGTAATAAAGAGAGGTACAGTACATTTAGGCCCTGGCTGGGTAGCTCAGTTGGTTGGAACATTGTCCCAATGCACCAAAGTTTCACGTTTTCAGGTTCCATCCCCAGTCAAGGCACATACAAGAGTCAACCAATGAATAAATGCATAGATGAGTGGAACAACAACTCTCTCTCTCTCTCTCTCTCTCTCTCTCTCTCTCTCTCTCTCTCTCTCTCTCTTCTTTCCTCTCTCTCAAAAGAAAATCAATAAAAAGAGACATTTATCCTAACACCTTCCCAATTAGAATGTCTCAAAATTAAAAGTACCAGCAATACTGTTAGTGAATATGTGAAACAACTTAAACTCTCATACATTGCTGTTGAAGTGTCAAGTTAATGCAATCACTTTGGAATATGCTTTAGTGATGCAGATGTATATGCATGTAAAAAATTGTCAAGGTGTACACTTAAACTTGCCCATTTTACCATTTCTGAGCTACATCTCAATAAAAAGGAAAAAAAACAGAAAAATGATAAAAAGACATGAGACAATAGCGAAAATTTACAAACAATATGTATATTTGTTCTTACGAAGAAATTAGTATTAATTTTGCAGATTTAAGAACAGTGTTTTGTTAAAAGTCGATACGTTTTAGAGATGCATCCTGAAATTTTTGTGGATAAAATGATATTACATATGGAATTTACTTTAAAAAATCTAGTTTGGTAGGAGGTAGTAGATGGGAGTACAGATGAAATAAGGCTGAGTATGTGGTAATAATTACTGAAACTCAATTATTGGTAAAGGGGATTTCATTACACTATTATCTCCACTTTTTGTTTGATTGAACTTTTCTATAATAAAAAGGCACCCTATATTCGGGAAAAAAGCATAGATTTTTGTAGTCATACAGAGTTCTCCTACTGACTAGTGTGTGAATATGGAAAATTTGCCTAACCTCTCTGAAGCTCAGTTATCCTCATTGTTCTTTCTTTCTTTTTTAATTATTTTCTTTCTTCCTTTTTAAATTATTTTTTCAGTTATCCTCATTTTAAAAAGGAGAGTTACAGAACCTGCCTCACAGAAGTTGGGAGGTTAGCTGAGATTCTGCAGGTGAACACTCAGCATATAGCAGGTGCTCAGTGCTTGCTGATTCCCTATTTTCCTTTTTACCAAGATATTCCCTAATTTCTTGATCAATACAGATGACATCTGCTTTTGGTCTTTTGTTCCCTATGAGACAGTGTCTTCTGAAAGATATACCAACACACTCATTGATCTGAGGTATTTAAAAGACTAAGGGAGTGTGTGTGAGAGGAGAGACACCAGTAATGCCAGCATACCAAAACTCCTAGGAAAAAACATCCTTATATCCCACAAAGCCCTGGATATAGCAGGTGCCTAAAATGTACTTATTGATTGAAAGGGTGGGTGGGGGAACTCTAGATCAACCTCTGTTTGGTTTCCCCATATTTCAAGGTAAAGATGATAGAGCAGGTAGTATGTGTGATAGTACTCCTTCACTTTCCTAGATCTGGCACCAGAGTCTACCTGACCCAAACTCAAAGTACTTAAGCTCCTCCATGGTCTTTCTAATATCACATCATTTAATTTCCATTGGAAGTTGCTATGATTTATGACATCATGATTGAAAACTTGAACACTGTCTCTACCTCCAACTAATTCTGTGAGTTACTTAATCTTTCTAATCTTCACTTCACTTGTATTCAAAATGGGGCTACTGCAAAAGGTAGCTGTAAAGATTAAATTTTAAAAACACATGTACAATTCTTAGCTTGATCCCAGCATGTGGTAAGCACCTTTTGATTCAGTTAGGTCTGTATGCCAGGAGCTTTACACATATTATGTTTAACAGTCTATGCTCCTCAGCTCCCTTTTCATGTCCCACCAGCCTCACAAGGCATCCAATTATCTTTAGGGTGTCCTGGACCCCCAAAATGCCTTCCCACCACAGCATTATTGATCCTTCTTCCACTCTAAACTTAACCGCCCAATTTCCTATATCCTGTTCATTTTTTACTGTGCTCCGCCAGGTGGCACCAGAGGATGTGGGAAGCCCCTGAGCTCTGAACAAACGTCCCAGAGTATTTTTAATTGAGGGGGCTTCCTCTAGAACCAAACAAGTTTTTCTTGTGAAAGGAGTTTTGTGTTTTGTTTCTTTAAAGCCTGCCCCAAACCACAATGCATGGACCATCTAAGCCCATAAGTCAGGTAACAGTCCCACCTGTACTTTTCATCCATGTATTTCTATCTTCCATCCTTTCCAGCATTTGGACCAGAAGGCCTTTCTTTTAAGAAAAAGTGTCTTGAGGTCTTGGAAAGATGGGGGCTGGCAGGACGGAGGTGAGGGATAGGAAGTGAGTGAGGGGATGAAAAGAGAGTGTGTGGATGTGTGTGTGGTGTGTGTGTGAGTGAGTGAGGGACAGTTAAATCCAGCAGGAGCAGCAGAGGCTGGCAGACCAGTCTCTCTGGGACAGGGAGAGACTATCACCACTGTGGGCACTCCCCAGACTGCAGGACTCAGGCACAGCCCTTGGACACTACCTGCGTGACCTGACCCAGCAGCCACTCCAGCCAAAATCCTGCTGCCCCATCTGCAGACTCACAGACCCTGGGACCTCCACCTCCAAAAGAGCACCTCGCCCACAGCAGTAAGTGCAGCCTTCCCCTCCCCAGCAGGAGACCTCCGACATTGCATTCCAGCTTCTCCAGTGCGCAGGTCTCTCAGGCACGCCACCCCATAGGAGTCACTGTGAGCCCCAGCTGGCTGTGATCTTGTACAGACACAGGCACACGGCCCCCCAGTAGAAATTCTGAATTCCCTATGCCTGAATAACTGTCCACACACACCCAGCTGCGCAACTTTAGTACCAGGGCCCTTGAGCACCAGGGCCCCCCAGAGTGCATCAGATCTCAGCTCCAGCAAACGCTGATAGTTGCTCATTCCCTCAGAGCCCATCTATCCACAGGGCACATTGGAAAGCTGCAGTGAGCCTCCGCTGGTCTAATCTTGGACAAATTCTGAATTCACCCATCCTGGATACCTGCTCAAAGATGCCTCTATTAAGTGTGCCACGGCCCTTCAGAGTGCTTCAGTGCGCCTGAGCTAGCAATTTCACTGTGGGTGCTCCTGTGTGCCACCACTGGGAACACGTGCCTATCTGCCACAGGTGCATCAGCAAAAACTGAGTTTCCCCACCCCACAGTGCAGAACTCTGGACACTACTGTTGCATGCTTTTCCAGCATGCACATCTCCTAAAACCACCAATCCACAGGCATCCCTGGTGCTCCACCGTGAGCCCCGTTCAACACACACTTAAACAAACAGAGGTGCACTAGTGGGCTATAGAAACGCTGAATTCCCTCTTTTGGGATACCTGCCCACAGATACTGCAATCCAGTGGCTTCAGTGCGAGAACCCTTCAGAGTGTGTCAATACACCCTGCTAGCAAACACACCATAGATGCCCCTGTGAACCGCTGCTGGGATCGCATGTATCCAACCATGGAGGCAGCAGCAAAAGCTGAGTCTGCCCACCCCACAACTACAGAACTCTGGACACCACAGTCACACCTTTCCAGAATGCAGGTATCCTGAGCCCCAACACCCCAATAGATGGTTCCTGGGTGCCACTGTGAGTCCCCGCTGGGCACTCGTGATTTCAACCAAGGACACAAAACAACAAAAATTGGGACACCCCCTCCATGGCTGCTGACTTCTAGACACTTCAGTTGTGCCTTTACAGCTAGCAGACCTACATCAAGAGAACCCAAATAGCTCAAGTAGGGAGCTACACTAGACTAACAAATCCAGAAGACCTGAGAGGTCACACCAGTAGCACCATACCCCAAAGAAACTGTGTAGGAAAGCAACTGCAGATACAATTAAAACATTACAGCAAAACATGGGAAGACAAAAAAATCAATCCACAAAGGGAAGAAAAAGGGGAATCACCAGAAAGGGAGTTAAATGAAATTGAGGCCACTAACTTACCAGAGAAGGAATTGAGAGTAATGGTTATAAGGATGCTCAAACAGCTGGATGACAAATACACAAAACTCGATGAGAATCATAAGGAGCTAATTGAGAATGCCACCAATATGAAAAGGAACCAAGAGGAAATAAAGAATGACATAGCTGCAATAAAGAACCCAATAGAAGGCTTAAACAGCATACTAGAAGAGGCTGAGGACCGCATCAGCAAATTAGAAGACAAAGTAGGAAAAAACACACAAATACAGAAGCAACTGGGAAAAAAAACTTAAAAAGCAAGAGGAGAGCCTAAGGGAGCTTTGGGACAATGCAAAATGAAACAACATTCACATAATAGGGGTACCAGAAAGAGAGGAAACGAAGCAAGGAATAGAAAACCTCTCTGAAGAAATAATGACAGGAAAATTCCCTGATACTGGCAAGAAAAAAAAACTACACAAGTCCAAGAAGCACATAGAGTGCCAAACAAGATGAACCCCAAAAGACCAAAACCAAGACACATCATAATTAAATTGGCAAACACCAACAACAAAGTAAGAATCTTAAAGACTTCTAGAGAGAGACAGAAAGTTACCTACAAGGAATCTCGTATTAGAATATCAGCTGATTTCTCAACAGAAACACACCAGGCAACAAGGGAATGGAATGAAATATACAAAATGATGCAAAGCAAGGGAATGAATCCAAGAATACTATACCCAGAAAGGCTATCATTCAAAATTGAAGGGGGAATCAGAAGCTTCACAGACAAAAAAGGGCTAAGAGAGTTTATTACTACTAAGCCAGCAATGCATGAAATGCTAAAGGGAGTATTTTAAAAAAAGAAACAGAAAGACAAGAAGAAACACAAACATTAAGGCTAAAAATGACCACAAACAAGTACTTTTCAATAATAACATTAAATGTAAATGGATTAAATGCTCCAATCAAAAGACACAGGGTAGCTGAATGGATAAGAAAAAATTACCCATATATTTGCTGTCTGCAAGAGACCCACCTCAGAACAAAGGATTCACATAGACTGAGAGTGAAGGGACGGAAAATTTTTTTCAGACAAATGGAAATGAGAAAAAAAGCTGGGGTTGCAATACATATATCTGACAAAATGACCTCAAAGTAAAGGCCATAACAAGAGATAAAGAAGGCCACTAAATAATACTAAAGGGAGCAATTCAGCAAGAAGATATAACTCTGGTAAACATATATACACCCAATACAGGAGCACCCAAATACATAAAACAACTTCTGGAAGGTATCAATAGGGAGAGATTGATAGCAATACAGTCATAGTAGGGGATTTTAATACCCCACTGACACCACTAGATAAATCCTCTAAAAAAGTCAGCAAAGAAACAGCAATCTTAAATGACAACAAGATCAGATGGACTTAATTGACATCTTCAGAATACATCATCCCAAAGCTACAGAATATACATTCTTCTCCAGTGAACATGGGACATTTTCAAAGATATATGGTATATTAGGGCCCAGGCAAAGTCTCTTCAAATTCAAGAGAATAGAAATCATAACAAATATCTTCTCAGATCATAATGACATAAAACTAGAAATCAACTACAACAAAAACAATGAAAAAAAATCAAACACTTGGAGGCTAAATACCATGTTATTAAACAATGAGTGGGTTACCAGAGAGATCAAAGAAGAAATAAAAAACATCCTGGAAAAAAATGGCAATGAAAACACAACAATCCAAAATCCATGGGACACAATGAAAGCAGTCCTGAGAGGAAAGTTCATACCTCTACAGGCCTACCTCAAAAAACAAGAGGTAACAAATGATCTAACCCTACAACTCAGAGTTAGAAAGAGAGCAAAAAGAAAAACCCACAGTATCCAGAAGGAAGGAAATAATAAAGATCAGAGCAGAAATAAACGACATGGAGATTTAAAAAACAACAACAATACAAAAGATCAATGAAACCAAGAGCTGATTCTTTGAAAGGATTAACCAAATTGATGAACCTCTTGCCAGACTCACCAAGAAATGAAGAGAGAGGACCCAAATAAACAAAATCAGAAATAAAAGAGGTGAAGTAACAACTGACCTTACTGATATACATAGGATTGTCAAAAAATACTATGAACAACTCTACTCCAACAAACTGGACAACCTTGATTAAATGGACACATTCCTAGAAAAATACAAGCTTCCAAAACTCAATCACAAAGAATCAAAAAACCTAAATAGGCCAATAACTACTGATGAAATTGAAACAGTAATCAAAAAGCTTCTAGCAAACAAAAGCCCTGGACCAGATGGCTTTACCTAGGAGTTTTACCGAACATTCAAAGAACTAAAGCCAATCCTTCTCAGACTAAAAAATTCAAGAGGAAGGCATACTTTCAAGCTCCTTCTATGAAGCCAGCATTACCCTAATCCCAAAACCAGATAAAGACACCACAAAGAAAGAGAATTACATGCCAATATCCCTGATGAACATAGATGCTAAAATCCTCAACAAAATTCTAGCAAACCAGATCCAGCATTACATTAGAAAGATCATACACCATGAACAAGTGGGATTTATTCCAGGGATGCAAGGCTGCTATAATATTCGAAAATCAATAAACGTGATACATCACATAAACAAATTGAGAGACAAAAATCACATAATCATGCCAATTGATGCAGAAAAGGCATTTGACAAAGTCCAACACCCTTTCTTGATAAAAACTCAGCAAAGTGGGAATAGAGGGATCATACCTCAACATAACAAAAGCCTTATATGACAAACCTACAGCCAACATCATACTCAATGGGTAAAAACTAAAACCATTTCCCTTAAGAACAGGGACAAGACAGGGATGTCCACTTTCACCACTCCTGTTTAACATAGTACTGGAAGTGCTAGCCAACACGATCAGGCAAGAAGAAGAAATAAAAGGCATTGAAATTGGAAAAGAAGAAGTAAAATTATTATTTGAAGATGACATGATACTGTACTTAGGAAACCCTAAAGACTCCATCAAAAGATTATTAGACCTAATGAATGAATTTGGCAATGTAGCAGAATACAAAATTAATGCCAAGAAATTTATGGCATTTTTATACGTCAATAGTGAACTTATAGACAGAAAAATTTAAAAAAAAATCCCATTTAACATTGCACCAAAAAAATTAAGATACCTAGGTATAAACTTAACTAAGGAGGTAAAAGACCTCTACCCAGAAAACTGCAGGACATTGAAAAAAGAGAGAGTCCTAGCTGGTTTGGCTAAGTGGATAGAGCATCAGGCTGTGGACCCAAGAGTCCCAGGTTTGATTCTGGTCAAGGGCATGTACCTTGGTTGCAGGAACATCCCAGTGGGGGTGTGAAGGAGGCAGCTGGTTGATGTTTCTCTCTCATTGATGTTTCTCTCTATCCCTCTCCCTTCCTCTCTGTAAAAAATAAATAAAATGTATATAAAAAAAAGAAAAAAGAGATAGTAGATGACATAGACAGATAAAAGAATATACTGTGTTCATGGATTGGTAGAATTAACATCATTAAAATGTCCATACTACCCAAGGCAATCTATAGATTAAATGCACTCCCCATTAAAATACCAACAGCATATTTCACAGATCTAGAAAGAACTCTGCAAAAATTCATCTGGAATAAAAAAAAAACACACACAAATAACTGCAGCGATCCTGAGAAAGAAGAATGAAGTAGGAAGAATCTCAATAGCAGATATCAAGCTGTATTACAAAGCCACCGTTCTCAAAACTGCCTGGTACTGGCACAAGAAAAGACATATAGACCAATGGAATAGAATAGAGAGCCCAGAAATTGACTCAAATCAATATGCTCAATTAATATTGGACAAAGTAGGCAAGAACATACAATGGAGCCAAGACAGTCTCTTCAATAAATGGTGCTGAAAAATTTGGTCAAACACATGCTAAAAAATGAAACTAGACCACCAACTTACACCATACACAAAAATAAACTCAAATGGACAAAGGATTTAAATGTAAGACAGGAAACCATAAAAATATTAGAGGAATCCACAGGTAGCAAAATCTCACATATATGCCAAACGAATTTCTTCACTGACACAGTACCTAGAGCAATGGAAACTAAAGGGAAAATAAAAAAATTGGGGCTATTTTAATCTAATAAAAGAGTAATATGCAAATTTACCCTCACTTTGTTACACCCACAAGCCATGCCCAAAAGCCACACCCACCAGCCAATCAGGAGCAAGCATGCAAATTAACTCAACTAAGATGGCAGCAGCCAGGGAGCTGGAGTTGCCCCAGGCAATGGAGGAAGTCAGGGCCCTGCTGGCCCTGAGCTCTACTCAAGGCTACAAAGTTTCAATTATAGAAGATAAACAAACCCCAGATACCTGCCAGGCTGGGACCTTGAGTTCCCAGGAGCAACCCAGGCTTTGAGCAGGGGACCAAGGTAACAAAGTTTCAATTATAGAAGTTAAATAAATCCCAGATACCTGCTTCCAGCCAGACATCCCAGTAGGGACCTGAACCCTGAAGGGGCTGTGGGCAGCCTGAAACGGCCCTCAACCCCTCACCTAGGCTGGCCAGGCATGCTAGCAGGTGGACATCCCCCGAGGGGTCCCAGACTGTGAGAGGGCACAGGCTAGGCTGACCCCCCCCCTTGTATTGTGCACTGGGCCTCTAGTATCAAAATAAAAAGCTTCTGCACAGCAAAAGAAACCATCAACAAAACAACAAGAAAACCCACTGAATATATTTGCCAATGATATCTCTGATATGGGTTTAATCTCCAACATTTACAGGGAACTCATACTACTTCACAAAAGGAAGATAAACAACCCAATGAAAAAATGGGCAACGGACCTAAATAGACACTTTTTGAAAGAGGACATACATAAGGCTGAGAGACATATGTAAACATGCTCAAAGTCACTAATTATGTGAGAGATGCAAATCAAAACTACAATGAGGTATCATCTCACACCTGACAGAATGGCTATCATCAACAAATCAACAAATGACAAATGCTGATGAGGATGCGGAGAAAAAGGGACCCTCGTGCACTGCTGGTGCGTGCAGCCACTGTGGAGATCAGTATGGAGTTTCCTCAAAAAACTAAAAATGCAACTGCCATTTGACCCAGTGATCCCACTTCTAGGAATATATCCCAAGAAACCAGAAACACCAATCATAAAGGATATATGCACCTCTATGTTCATAGCAGCCCAAATTACTACAGCTAAGATTTGGAATCAGCCTCAGTGCCCATCAGTAGATGAATGGATTAAAAAAACTTTGGCATATCTACACAATGGAATGCTATGCTGCTATAAAAAGGAAGGAACTCCTACCATTTGCAACAGCATGGATGGAGTTGGAGAGCATTATGCTAAGTGACATAAATCAGTCAGAGAAAGATAAATATCACATGTTCTTGCTCATTTGTGGATTATAATGAACAACATAAACTGATGAACAAAAACTGATGTAGAGACAGAGAAGCATTAATTAGATGCTCAAAACTCAGAGGGAAGGTAGGGGAGAGTGGAGCTGAGGGTGAGAGATCAACCAAAGGACTTGTATGCATGCTTATAAGTATAAGCAATGGATGTGAACAACATGGGGTGAGGGTGAGGGCAGGAGTGGGGGGATTAGGGGACATTGGGGGGATAAGGACACATTTTTAATATCTTAATCAATAAATGAAAAAAAGAAAAAGTGTCTCCTGATTGCTCATTTAGTGCTCTAAGATAAATTACTCTAGCCAACATAGGGCCTAAGATAGAGCCGAAATAGGGCCTAAGATAAAGGCTTGGTCCAAAGTTACACTTCTATATATCACTCACTTTTTTCAAAGATAAATAGCTGACATTTTTAAAAAGGTGAAATCACAAGTTACCTGTTCAACTGAGAGGCTTGGTAATTGGTTCACTGTTCCTTGTGAGTTCAACCTTCAACTTTGACCTCTTCATCAGTTGTCACTCACTAGTGTTTACACTTGACATCTCTCACTGAAACATCACAAGTCTTGGTGGTGGATCGGTTTGTACAAAGCTATTCAAGCAAAAACCATTGTGGGGCTTCTTGTTCCAAAGGATAGTCATGGATGAGCTAACGTCTAACATCATCTATCATCAGAGGGGAAAAGCAGAAAACAAGAGGCTTTCTACTAAATGAAAGGTCTCTATTGAGATTTCTTTCAATTCAGATTATGTAAAATCAATGGAGATAGACATTGTTTCTCCTCCTTATGTAAAAGGATTTGGACATGGAAATCACAAAATTTATGGGAATAGGTTTAAAAGTATTTGGAACTTTAACTTAGAGTGTTTTTTCTTGGCATCCTGTCCAGAAAAACAAACAAACAAAAACAAAAGTTTGTTTTAAACATTTTAATCACTTTGGCTGAGAGGCAGCCACTCCATGTGTACGTCAAACTTCTCCCTGTTTCCCCAAAGTCACTTGCTGGTACTTTTTGGAATGTGTCCATTCAGGATATTTCTATGAGAATGGGAGGGGCAGAAGAGAAGATTCATTAGCTATGAGTGGTTAGATTTGCAAGGCATCTTGAATCTAGCATCCTCAAAATTCTAAACTTTGGATACACTAGAACATTATTGAAATAAAATGTTATCCAAAGTTAAGGCAGAACATTAGTGAAGTTCAGTGTGGAAGGAGAGAATAAAGAAGAAAATAGAGCTCTGAGAAAAAGAGGAGGTCAGTGTTTAATATGCTTCAGTTTCCACAATTGTAAAATCAGAAAAATAATAGCTATTATAATGTTACTAGGGGCCCGGTGCACAAAAATTTGTGCACTCAGGGTGGAGGGAGTCCCTCAGCCCGGCCTGTGCCCTCTCACAGTCTGGGACCCCTCAGTGGATGTCCTATGATGGCCCCAGTCTGCCAGGCGCCTTTTGTGTGTATGTGTGTGTGTGTGTCACCACTGGAGACCTGCCCCCAGCCGCATCTGAGGCTCGGAGCAGTCCTCCTGTATGTGTCTACCTGCTGGGGGCCTGTCCCCAGGCACACCATCAAGGCTTGGAGCAGGCACCCCCTCTATGTTGATCTCTCAGACTCTTGCCCTCCCCTGCATGTTGTTCTCTTTTTTGAGCTGTGGCCAGGGCTGGGTGCTGCCTGCCT
>PVJC01037193.1:0-17336 GCA_004026665.1 Murina feae | reverse complement strand
TGTCTTACTCGTTTCCCAAGTTATATGTTAATCTCATCCAAAATATTCACAGCAACAACCAAAATAATACTTAACCAAATATCTGGTCACCTAGAGGCCCAGTAAAATAAACTAACCATCACTATTTACTTTTAACAATATTTAAATGACAAAAATCTTAACTATTAAAAGCGTAATATTGAAATTAACCATTTCTCCGGGATGGGGTAAGCCACGCCCACCAGCCAATCAGAGCGACTGTATGCAAATTAGCCCAGCCAACATGGAGGCCGCCATTCACGGACCTGAGTAAACGGCAGCTTCCATTGCAGCAGGAGTGAAAGTGAAACTGCGGCCCGTTCCACTTAAACTGGCTCTAGCAAAACACAAGTTTGCAACAAAATAACAGCCATAGAATCCTTGGGAGCTGAAGGAAACAGCAGGCCTGGCCTGAGTCTAAGAGTAACATTGTGTCATTATAGCGCCACGAGGTGAAGCAGAGCAGAGGCTTCGTTACTAGGAGGCCTCACCTTAAAGGAACAGTGCATTAATTATAGAAGATAAACAAACCCCAGAAACCTGCTTCCAGCCAGCCTTGCTGGGACATTGGGTCAATGGGAGCTGTGGGCAGCCTTAAAGCCTGAAAGCGCCAATCAGCCCATCACCCACGCTGGCCACAACCCAATGAGGTGAGGGACGTTCCTGGGGGGCTTGGCCAGCCTGGAGACAGCCATCAGCCCCTCACCCAGGCTGGTCAGGCACACCAGCAAGTGGACATCCCCAGAGGGGTCCCAGACTGTGAGAGGGCATAGGCCAGGCTGAGGGACCTCCCAAGTGCACAGAGCGGCTGCAGGGTGGAACAGTGCAGGACCCAGGACCCGTGAGTGGGAAAGAGGCAGCAGGGTTGGCGGCCTGCTTGGTGGCTGCCCAGGCCCTTTGCGGGACACCGGGGTGCGGGAAAGAGGCAGTGGGGGCCGGGGGCCTGCTTGGCGGCTCCTCAGGCCCTTTGAGGGGGACTGGGGAGTGGGAAAGAAGCGGTGGGGGCCAGGGGCCTGCTTGGCAGCTCCTCAAGCCCTTTGAGGGGCACTGGGGAGTAGGAAAGCAAGGCTGAAGGGGCTGGGGGCCTGCTTGGCAGCTCCTCAGGCCCTTTGAGGGGCACCGGGGAACGGGTAAGAGGTGGCGGGGGGTCGGCAGCCTGCTTGGCGGCTGCCCAGGCCCTTTGAGGGACATCGGAGAGCGGGAACGAGGCGGCGGGGGGGGGGGTCTCGGCCTGCTTGGCGGCTGCCCAGGCCCTTTGCGGGGCACCAGGGAGTGGGAAAGAGGCAGTGGGGGTCAGGGGCCTGCTTGGCGGCTTCCCAGGCCCTTTGCGGGGCACTGGGGAGTGGGAAAGCAAGGCAGCAGGGTACCGGTGAGTGGGAAAGAGGCAGCGGGGGCGTCTCGACCTGCTTGGCAGCTGCCCAGGCCCTTTGCGAGGCACCGGGGAGCAGGAAAGCAAGGCTGCAGGGGCTGGGGTCCTGCTTGGTGGCTCCCCAGACCCCTTGGCGGCACCGGGGAGTGGGAAAGGAAGGCAGCAGGGGACCGGAGAATGAGAAAGAGTCGGCGGACTGCTTGGCAGCTCCCCAGGCCCTTTGGGGGGCACTGGGGAGCAGGAAAGCAAGCTCTTGGGGGCTGGGGGCCTGCTTGGCGGCTCCCCAGGTCCCTTCCGGGGATTAGGGAGCAGGAAAAGGCTGGCCTGACCAGGAGGTGGGGTTTTCCCTGCTTTCTGGTGGCTGGAGGAAGATGGGCAGTAGGCAAGCTTGGGAGGCAGGCAGCACCCAGCCCTGGCCACAGCTCAAAAAAGAGAACAACATGCAGGGGAGGGCAAGAGTCTGAGAGATCAACATAGAGAGGGTGCCTGCTCCAAGCCTCCACAGTGTGCCTGGGGACAGGCCCCCAGCAGGTAGACACACACAGGAGGACTGCTCCGAGCCTCAGATGCGGCTGGGGGCAGGTCCCCAGTAGCCACACACACACACACACACACACACAAGGCGCCTGGCAGACTGGGGCCATCATAGGACATCCACTGAGGGGTTCCAGACTGTGAGAGGGAGCAGGCTGGGCTGAGGGACCCCCACCCTCTCCCCCCCCCCGCCGTGCACAAATTTCATGCACCGGGCCCCTAGTATATATATATTTACTTATATTATTATCATTTCAGGTGATCTTTTAAGTCTAGGTTTTTTTTTTTAGTTCTTTAAAGATTTCGCTCACTTGCATTGTTTCCCATGAGATATGTGACATCATCTTTATCTTTGTTCCCCTATAACATGTTCTTTTTATCCCGTTATATTTAAATTTTTCTTTTTTAGCATTGCTTCTGGTGTTTTCATCATATTTCTTGTTCTTAGGATTTTTTGAGCTATTGGATCCATGTACTTAGTTTTTAAAAAATTTGGAAAAATTTCAGCCATTATTTTTTCAAATACTTTTGTTTCATCCCATCCTACTTCTCCTTCAAGGACCCCAACTACCATGTAAAACACTGCATAAAGTTGTCCCATCCCTCTCTCAAGCTCTTTTCATTTTAAGTACTTTTGTCTGTGCATTTCATTCATTTTGCAAAGTTGTCACTGCCCCATTTTCAAATTCATTAATTTTTTTCTGCAATGTCTAATCATCTATTTATCCAAACCTGTGTATTCTTCATCTAAGTCATTCCAGTTTTTATCTCTAGAAGTTTGATCTAGGGTTTTTTTTATATCTTCCATGTCTCTATATGCCTATTTACAGAACAGTTATAATCAATGTAGTAAAGTCTTATGATTATTCTAATAACCTGACCATTCCTTGGTCAGTTTCTATTAATTATTCTCATTATGAGTCATGTGTTCCTACTTCTTTGCATGCCTGGTAATCTTTGATTGGATGCCAAACATTGTGCATTTACATTGCTGAACAAGCACTCATTTTTTAAAACTCCAATCAATCTTCGTGAGCTTGTCCTGGGATGCAATTACTCAGCAAAAATTTGATCCTTTGGAGTCTTCACTCATGATTTTTATGGTGAGTCCAAAGCACTGCTCAGTATAGGTTAATTATTCCCCACTAATGAGGCAAGACTTTCCTGAATACTCTATTCAGTAATCATGAATGAAGAATGTTCCAGTCTGGCTGGTAGAAACAGATACTGTTCTTAGGTCTGTGTGAGCATCAGGAACTGTTCCTTATAATCATTTTGGAAACTTCCTTCCTTAACCTCAGATACTTCTTCCCAAGCTTGTTCTGATCAGTACTCTGCTGAAAACTCAGGGTTGCCTCTGTACATCATCAGGGCCTTTCTCTGTCTAGCCATCTCCTTTCCAGTACTCTGCAAACTCTCACTTTTTTTGTTCTCCCTAGACTCTCAGTTCCATTGCTCAACTCAGGGAGTCTATCTGGCTTTACCTCGGTTAACCTTCCCTAAGATGGCTTGAAAACTCTCTCAAGGCTATAGGCTGGAACAATCATAGGGCTCTCCTCATCTGCTTCACTGTATCAGGGATCACTGCCTGATGCCTGGTGTTTTGAAAATTGTTGTTTCTAGTACCATCTTTTATTTTCTTTTTTTTTTTTATTAACAAAAACAGTTACTTCACTTTAGCCAGATGGGGACATCCACAATGTGGTTCCTTCACCAGGGATATGCAGGGAATTGCCTGCATAGCTTTTACGACATGTACATGCCTTGATACTTCCCTAGAGATCCCATAAGTTTATCTTTGGCCTTTCCTACACTCATCTTCTCAACTTCAGTTCCTGCCTTCCCTTACAATGTACCTTTATGGTTTAGTCACACTGGATACCCTCCATTTTCCACATCTTTAGTTCATGTCGCTGCCTTGGCTTGCAAGAGTACACTCCCTTTTTCCACAGGGCAAGCTCCTACTCATCCCTCAAATGCCAAAATTGTCATCTCTGCTGTGAAAACTTCCTACTTCACCCGTAACAGAGCTCTTCCTCTGTACATCTATAATATTTCATACCACTGATAAACACTGAATCCACAATATTACAGTGATATGTATCTATGTCTCCAATTTGCTTATAAATACTTAGGTCTTTTTCTTTCTGTATCATTAGTGCAACACATATAACAACACATAGTATGTGTTAAATGTTTCTTTGTTTTGTTTTCCGTTGTTGTTAATCCTCGTCCGAGGATATTTTTCCATTGGTTTTTAGCGAGAGTAGAAGAGAAAGACAGAGAAGCATTAATGTGAGAGAAACACATTGATTGGTTGCCTTCTGCACAAGCCCCGACCAGGGCCCTAGGCTGGGGAGGAGCCTGAAACCAAGGTATGTGCCCTTGATAGGAATCAAACCTCTGGACCCTTTGGTCTGCAGGCTGATGCTCTATCCACTGAACCAAACTGGCTAGGGCTAAATAAATGTTTCTTGAATGAAGCATATATCCATTCATTCCTAAGTAATTACCATTTTTCCTGACCCTCCTGTTAGTTTCATATCCTGTTTCCTCCTTCCTTTCCAGACTCCTCTTTGTTTATTCTCTTATTTTAAAGACTTATAGGGAGCTCCAACTCCTAGAAGTTCTGCTCACCTTCAAATCGCTTCAGCATTTCCTTCATCAATGGTATTTGACACACAGTCTTCACCTCTAGAACTTCAAGGGAATAGTTTACATCTTGGTTCTCACTCCTAAAAAAAATACAGAAGGCTGCTCTTCTTAGGAGACAACTAGGGTAGTTAAGACCCCCCAACTCGTATGAAGGTTCCCGCTCCAAAAGCTTTGACAACTTCTCTTCTATTCCTCCTCTTCCACAGGCCCCTCCAGCTGTGACCAGATTGACCTATGGAGCCCGGCCTTGTTTCCCCTCTACTCAAGCTGTATCTTTACCATTCCATGCAGACCCCCATAAGAAAGAAGGAGTTCATACCTGGTCAAAAGATCTTTTGGATTCTGTGAAGAAAAGAAAGAAAGAAGTAAGTTTGTACCTCCCTCATGAGAGCTGGTACTCAACTTTGTGAGCAGTATTTTTCTGTCAGCTGCTTTTGTTTACGTCACGTATGATCTCTTGCTGCCAAAGCCAATGAATTGACACAATGTAGTTTTTTTTCTCCTGTGACCCATCTGTACTAGTTGACAATGTCAATCAATCCCTTTCTTGAAACTCTAGTCTTCCTCTTTTAGCACTATGACATTAACTCTCTCCTGCTTTTCGCCAACTTCTCCATCTATTCTCTTTCAATCAGAAACAAAAAGAAATGCTGGCTAGGATGTGGTGTGAATATAAAATGGTTCAGCCACTTTGGAAAAGAGTTTAGCAGCTTCTTAAAAAGTTAAATATACCCAACTGCCTAGCAATTCTGCTCCTATTATCTTGAAAACATATGTTCACACACATAATACCAGACAAATGTTCATAGCAGCGTTATTCATAACAGCCAAAAGATGAAAAGAACCCAAATGCCCATCAATTTGTGAAAAGATAAACAAAATGTGCTGTATTCTATAATGGAATACTGCTCAGGATTTTAAATAGGAATGCAAATGCAGTACTAATATATGCTACAACATAAATAAAACTCAAAACAATTATATTAGATGAAAGAATACATACACAAAGATGACATAATATGATTGTGTGATATATTCAAAAAAGTGAAATCTGCCCTAACCGGTTTGGCTCAGTGGAGATAGAGCGTCAGTCTGCGGACTGAAAGGTCCCGGGTTCAATTCCGGTCAAGGGCATGTACCTTGGCTGCGGGCACATCCCCAGTGGGCAGTGTGCAGGAGGCAGCTGATCAATGTTTCTCTTTCATTGATGTTTCTAACTTTCTATCCCTCTCCCTTCCTCTCTGTAAAAAATCAGTAAAATATATATTTTTTTAAAAAGTGAAATCTACAGGGTCAGAAAGTAGGTTGTGGGAGGCTAGGGGTAAGAACAGAGATTAACTGTAAACAAAAACGGATCTTACGGAAATGCTCTAAAGCTGGATTGTGGTAAGGGCTGCACAACTTGATAAAATTATATTGCTCAGTTGTACACTTAAAATGGGGGAATTATATCTCAAAAAAGCTGTTTTGTTTGTTTGTTTTTTAAAGGAAATATATCAAAATGATTAATTACCCTTTGAAAAGTACTCAACCTCATTAGTCATCAAATGCCAGGAAGAGGGAAGAGGTGCTGATTGAGGACATGAGCTAACATCATACATCATACATCATTTCAGATGGCTGAAATTAAAGAACTGATCATTCTAAGTATTGGTAAGGATATAGAGCAACTGGATCTTTCACACATTGCTAGCAATGGTGTAAACTGTGATCAGAGATTGCTCTCATTAATACATAACTAACAGAAAATGTACACATTAAGTGGACCAAAACAAGATGTTCTTAACTGCTTTTTGTAACAGTAAACACTGGATACAACCCAAAGTTTGCTAACAGTAAAATGAGTAAGATTTCGTGTACTGATTCTATGGAAAACTGTCACCCCTCATATCCAAGATTCCGTATGTATGGATTCAACCAACTGCAGATCGAAAAGTTTAAAAAATATATTACAGCCCTGACCGGTTTGGCTCAGTGGATAGAGCATCGGCCTGCGGACTGAAGGGTCCCAGGTTCGATTCTGGTCAAGGGCATGTACCTTGGTTGCGGGCCCATCCCCAGTAGGGGGTATGCAGAGGGCAACTGATCAATGTTTCTCTCTCATGGATGTTTCTAACTCTCTATCCCTCTCCCTTCCTCTCTGTAAAAAAAAAAATCAATAAAATATATATTTTTAAAAAATGTTACATTGTTGCTGACTATATAGTTAGGCCTACCATGGTTGCATATGTACTAAAATTTACCTTTTTTTATTCCCTAAAAAACATAGGGTAACAACTATTTACATTGTTTTAGATATATAAGTAAGCTACAGATGATTTAAAGTATATAAGAGGATATGCATAGGTTATATACAAAAACTATGCCATTTTATAATAGGGACTTGAGTATCCATGGATTTTGGTATTGTTCGGGAGGGCTAGATACCAAGGAATAAAGTACTATGCAGAGGGTTTTCAACCTCATCACTTTGGGCTAGATGAGTCTTTGCTGGAGCCAAAGGGGAGGTGTGTTCTGTGCATTATAGGATGTTTCACAGCATCCATGGCCTCTACACACTAGATGTGTGTAAGCACCTCTGAGTTGTGACAACCAAAAATGTCTCTAGACATTGTTTCTGAGGGAGCAAAATCACTCCTGGCTGAGAACTGCTGCTATGCAGTGATAAAAACAAATTATCTACTGCTACCTACAACACGTGGATTAATCTCACAAATACAGAGACAAAAGAGCCCTGGCTGACATGGCTCACTGACTACAGCACTGGCCTGTGCACCTTAGGGTCTCAGGTTCAATTCCCCGTCGAGGGCACACACGTGGGTTGCAGGTTTGATCTCAGCTCACACCCCCTTCCCCCTCAACACAACCAGTAAATGTGTCTCTTTCTCACTGATATTTTTCTCTCTCTCCCGCCCTCTTCCCCCCACCCCCTTCCCTTCTCTTCTGCTCTCTCTGGAGATCTATGGAAAAAATATCCTCACTCCTTTGGTGAGGATAGAAAAAAAAGTGCACACTGAAAGACTTGTATTCAAAAACAAGCAAAACAAAACAGTGTGAAAAGCCTGAAAGGAGAGTAGCTTTAAGGAAGAGGGAAAGGATACTGATTGAGGGTGTGAGGAGGGCTTCTGGGATGCTCCTTCTGTTCTATTTCTTCACTGGGGTGGTGGCTACATGGTTGGGTCACTTGGTGATAACTTGTCAAGCTTGTGAGTTATGTTTTTTTCTGTATATTTTCTATTAAAAATGTTTATCCTATCCTATATAATAAAAGCATAATATGCAAATAGACCGAACAGCAGAACGACTGGTCACTATGACACGCATTGACCACCAGGGGGCAGATACTCAATGCAGGAGTGCCCCCTGGTGGTCAGTGAGCTCCCACAGGGGGAGCGCTGCTTAGCTAGAAACCGGGCTCACAGCTGGTGAGCACAGCGGTAGTGGCAGGAGGCTCTCCTTCCTCCACCACAGGCAGGTGGTAAGGAGCAAGGAGTCTCAAACTGCGAGAGCCCCGGACTGCGAGAGGGATGTCTGACTACAGGCTTAGGCCTGATCCCCGAGGTGTCCTGGACTGCAAGAGGGTGAAGGCCAGGTTGAGGGACCTCTCGCCCCATCCTCAAGTGCATGAATCTCATGCACCGGGCCTCTAGTTTTACTATAACAATAAAAATAATATTATCAAAATCTGTAGACACAGTTAAGCAATACTTAAATATATGTATAATATCTAAATGTAATGATCTCCAATAATTGTCTAGAATTTTTACAACTTGCTTGAACGAAGTTCCAATTACATATTCAAACATATAATCTAGCAGAACCTTTGAAATAACTCATTTAAACAGTGTTTAAAATACAGGTTTAATATCTAGTTAGAGTCTGAAACCTCAAAGATATACATGAGCCAGCAGAGTACTTACAAAAAAATTTATCAGCCAACATAAGTGCAAGATTAGACAAATAATTAAAAATAGAACTGGCTCATAGAATCTCAAAGCCTCGGGGAATTTATTTTATTGATACCCATCCCTCAGCCCCTTTCGTTTTTCATTTATTCCTTCACTTTTAGCACATAACTCACTTCTATTCTTCTTAGAAACACAGCAACATTGAAAATAAAAACCATTCTATTGTGCTTAATTTTTTAATGTGTTCTTGCAAAATACATAATATTGCTTAAGTTTATGTATTTTTAATTTATGCAATGAGTTAGAGTTTTTGTTGCACTGTTTCTGCCCTTTTTTTTCTTAGACATTATGTTTCTAAGATCCATTCCTGTTACTATTGAATCCATGTGTCCACTTTTTGCCAGTTTCCTCTTTTAGTAATTAATACCCAGATTGTCCTCAACACCATAACCACTATAAATAATGCTACTGTGAAATCATTATTTTTTCTCCTTACTAGTTTTTAGGTTTGCTCTATAGCTCTTCCCACAACCACTGCCTTGAGTTGGCATGCTTAGCTCATTTATATTTACCCTTTTGTTTGCTGGTAAATACAGGGTGGGGCAAGAGTAGGTTTATAGTCTGAGTCTTTTGCCCCACCTGTACAAACATATAAACAAGACAAATAGAAAAGTCTTAGATGTGCTTTAGATCCTAGATAAATCATTGAACCAGGTGAATGATACCTACATTGTACATTAAGTTCCTTTAAATAGTAAATCTTTATTTAACTGTATAATGACAGTAGTAATACAATACATTTCTTCTATTAAACCCACTCACTAAAAAAGACATTCAGCTCTGACGATAAGAGAATTCAGTTAGTGATGTTAACTAACCCTTCCCCTGCCGGTCTCACCTGAAGCAACTCCAGCATGGAGCTCTGGCTCTTCTCCTCGACCTCCAAGATGAGCTTTTTCAAGGAAGTGATTATCTGATGGAGCCGTAATGTGTTCTCAGTCCGTTTCTTCTTAGTCTCTTCTTCTTCTTTGCTCAACTTCTGAAGAAACAGTTGCTCTTCTTCAGCCAGGAAGTCATGCAGCTTTGTAAATTCTGCACTGAATCTCAATTTCTGGTTCTTCATCTTGTCCTAGAGCCACATGAGATTTGCTCAGTCCTTGCTTCTGCCTAGTCCTTACTCCTAAACTCCTTGCCCATGACTCCCCAGTAATCCATGGTCCTTCCATTTTAATCACCTCCTCCAGAAAAGCTCCTGCCTACCCCCCACAAATTTCCACTTCTCCTCTATTTAAACTTATTTGATATCTTTATATTAGTCTTTATAGTATTCATTTATTCTTTGTAATATCTGGGTCTCTACTATTGCTAGCAATGCTTTGTGTACTTTTTAAACCAAAACGCACCTTCACATCCATTACTTAGTTTAGCCCTCAGAACACCTACTCTTCCACTTTGTTAAACCTTTAGATATGTACTTGTGCCCACACACATCATGCCTCCCAACTAGATTAGCATCTCTGAAAGCACAGTCCATTTATTTTCTACAATGCCATGGACCCAAACCAATTCCAACCTTAGGAAAAAGTGGGGGAAAAGGTGGCACTACCTCAAAGTAGAGATGGGGATGAAGTATATGGAACTCAGAGATCCTTAGGGACAGATTCATACTTCCTGTTCTATCACCTTTTCTGCAAGGGGCCTGACAACTGATGGCAGCCACAGACTGCAAGGGCCTCAGAGGCAAGAAATGCCCAACCACTTCTGCTGTTACCTTCCACTCTGCAGCATTCTTCACTTCCACGTCCTGTAAATGCATGGCTTTCTTCATCTTGGCTGTTAGACTACATTGAGTCATAAAAAGTTTTTCCTGCCAGCAGAAACACATATTAGACAGAAATCATCTCTCCAAGCAACTTCCTTGTTCAAGAGCTTAAAAAAGTCACCTAATCCAAACAGGCAATGATACTGAGAAAATGTTGAAGATAGTCACAGGCCGTCTTCAGAGTAAGAAATATTCGGGTCTTAAATCGCCACAAAACTATATAGAGTTTGCCTATTAAATTGGCAAAAACTGAACATTGTTAGACAATAAGTATCTAGCATTGACAAGGTAGAAAAAGCTTCTGGCCACCATCATAGTAGGAAAGTATAAAGTTGCATCTTTTAGAAGGGCAGTGGCAAGATTTCACAAAATTTATAAAATGTACATAATACTACTTCTAATAATCTATGCAACAAAACACTACTAAAGTAATCAATATATAGGAGGGTTCACTACAGCATTATTACCAGTGAAAAATCACTAAATAAATTATGGCACAATGATACTCCACATCAATTTTAGGTAGTTCTCTAAACATTGACAGATTATATTAAATTAAAACTAAGCTGTAAAACAACAGTATTATATAGTTCTGTTTTGCAAAGAGTGTGTATCTGTGTGTGTGTATGTATGAGTTTGAATAGAAGAAAAATATGGGAGGTTATACACCAAAATATTAACACTAGTTATTTCTAGGGGATAGAAATGGCTTGAAAGTTGGGAGTAAGGAAGGCTAGAAATTTTCTAAATTTGTTTTGTTTGAATTTCTATAAGAGGCATATAATTTAAATAATTTTTGTAATTTAAAAACCCAAATAAGCTATTAAAAGAAAAACACATCTCAATCAGCATTAATAGAGTGGGCTGTAGAGGGGAAGCACCTGATAGCAGAATGTCAGACATGACCTTAGAGAGAGAAGCAGGCAGGTCAGAGACACACACAAGAGGAAAGCCATTCGGAACTGATGACCAAATGACTGCAAGAAGAAGGAGTCCAGCTTTTGCCCCTGGTTTCTGGCTTGAGTAACTAGATGGACTGTAGGTTATTTATCAAATTAGCAGATAGAAGAAGGAACAGTATGTAAATGGGAGGGAAGAAAATAAATTCTACTTGAATACATTGCACTTGAGATATCTGTGGAACATCCAAGTAGATATACACTAAGTGGCCAGATTATCATGACTACCTGACGTTTGTAGGTAAATTAGCTATAATCTTGCGCTGAAGTTGCTAGAGGGCCAGACCATTATAAACAGGGAAGCAGGTTGTTTACCATGACAGTAAAAGTTATTTTTCTCTGAAGATATGGGTAAACAACACCACTCAGTGTAGTTAGCAGTTAAAAGTCAAGACAGATCTGAGGAAGGAGGGTAAGAGATTAACCAAAAGACTTTTATGCATGCATATAAGCATAACCAATGGACAGAAAACACTGGGGGGTAGAGGAGGCCGGTGGAAGGTCAAGGGGGAAAAAAAGGAGACATTATGTACTATTCTTTGTAATATTTTAAGCAATAAAACAAAATTAAAAAAAAAGATCTGAGCTAAAGTAGATTTAAGGGTTAGAGCATAGGCAGCATTTGAAGCCCTGGGTGTGAGTAAAATCACCCAGAAGAATTCTATAGAGTAAAAAAGCATCAAGGCTAAAACTGGAACAACAACAAGGGGTCTGCATAGAATGAACATCATGCATAGAAGCTGCAATGAGTGATTGGTGAAAAACACGAGTAATGGTTTCTTATACACAAAACCAAAGAGTATTTAATTTAAAAACTGGTGAAAACTGCCAAATGCTGAAGAATGGTTGAAGGAAGCTTTCTGTAAGTCTGTGTGTATGTCAAAATAAAAAGCTTAAAAGTAAAAAGATAAATGAATAGAACAAAGAAATGAGCGGTATCATTACTTTTCAAATTATTCTCTAGGAAAATAATAAAAACTAAAAGGTATCACTTTTTCCCCAATAATTTATAAGTGACAATGCTTAAAGTTAGATCATTTAAAAACACAACACCAAAGTTGGCAAGGACATGGAGCAACTAAAACTCTCATACAACATTGGTGGAAGAAATGGTACAAATGCTTCAGAAAAAGGTCAAGCATGAAACTAAACATACATTAACCCTAGAGTCCAGCAATTCTATTCCTTATTCCAGGAAAAATAGAAACATGTCTCAAATGTACACTTACACTGTATCTATTAAATTTTACCTCAGAAGATAAAATAAACAAATGTTAACTCTGGTTAATGCTGAGCATGCTAAAGTATAAGAAGATGTGTACTCTCTGCAATTAACTTTAAAATGCTTCAAAAGGAAATAAGAATTGATGGATACAGAGAAGATATAGACAGATGAGCAGATAAGTGATTAACAAAATATAATAAAATGTTAATGATAGAACCTAGATGTGGTATACTGGTATTATTACAAAACTAGAGGCCCAGTGCACAGATTTGTGCACATTGAAAGGAAATTAATTAGAAAGTGGCCAGTAGGGGTGGGACTGGGCAAGATGGGCCTGACATGCCCTGAAGCCAACCTCCTGTGGTCCCTCCCCAGCCGGCTGCACCTGGGGTGGCACCATGGCTTGAAGGGTGTCTGCAGAGTGAGGGGGGGGCAGTCCCTCTGGCAGGTGGGGTCTCTCAGCCTGGCCTGCAGGGATCGGGCCAAAACCAGTAGTCTGACATCCCCTGAGGGGTCCTGGAGTGCACTGAGCATCTGCCCCCTGGAGGTCAGTGTGCCTCATACCTACCAGCCGGTTGGCCAGTTGGCCGTGGCCACTCGCTTAGCCTTTTATATATGTAGATTCTTCCAACTTTGATGTATGCTTGAAAATTGCACAGTAAAATGTTGGGGGAAAATAACATTAGGTTATAAAGGAATTTATAGAGTAGTTCTGTTTTATATCACAATATCACTTGTACAATTTTCTAATATAATGTGTTATATGTAGCATTATAAAATCAATTTATTACTTCTGGTTGTTCACTTAAATAGGTGTATAATCCTGCCACTCAATAAGTGATTATCTTAAATAATCTTATTTTATTCAGTTATGTAACTGCTACTTTGGGATCGCTGTCAAATTCAATGTATATATGAGGCTTGTAATGATATATGTATGTGACCAAGATTTTTTTTAAGTTTTCACTTTTGTTTGATAACGAAAACAATTTACTCTTTTAAACAGAATTTTTCAATTTTTAAAAGACTTTAACAATTCTAGTATGCATGAATTATCCTGCATAGTTGGTTCTATTACCCAAGACTCTTAAGTTTTTCTGAGTCTTGCCACAGCTGGGATATATACAGTATCCCTGAGTAAATTTGGAAAATTCCTTCCCTGCAATATCAGAAACTGCCAGGAGGTGGCAGGAGGGCAGCACCAAACATTTCAAAGCTCGCTAGTTGGTTTTTAAAAACCATTTTCTCTTGATTTAACATCAGAAAAATTTGTGTATATAAAACCGTAAGTATAATAAAAGTGCATACACTTGCAGAATGAAGATATTTTCTGCTTGTGATCATGATATTCAAATAACATTAAACTTCAAATCAGATATGAGTTTCCATCTAGATCTTCACAAACTAGTTCTGTATCTGAGGAAGTCAGCCTCACGTATTTCCTGGGTCACAGCTGAGGACAAATAGATTAGATGGTCTCTTAAATACCAGCTCTTAGGTTTTGTGCATTTCTGTCTTGCCCAGTCTCACCCCTACTGTAATCTCTGCATTCCATTCAAGCAGGCAGATGCACCTCCAAAATATAGATCAAGTCAGCCAGCCCCCTTACGTCCCCACTGCCACTCTAGTTCAAGTCGCCATTATCTCTTGTCTGAACATGTGTAATAACCCCATGACTTGGAAGTTTCCTACTTCCAATCTTGTCCTTCTCTCTTCTGATATTCACAAAGCAGCTAGAATAATCTTTCTAAAAGCCAATCAGAGCATGTCACTACCCTGCTTAAAATTCTTTATTGGCTTTCCTCATCACCAGAAAAATTCAAACACCTTACTATGGCCTGATATAACCCAGTCATCTTATGCCACTTTCCCCCTCACTCATGATGCACCTGGCACCCAGACCTTCTTTTAGTTCCAGGCTCTTCCCAGCCTCAGGGTCTGTGCATTTACTGTCCACTGCCTGGAATGTTCTTCCCACTGTTCCTCAGATGGCTGGATCCTACTCATGCAGCAAGACTCACCTGAATGTCATCTTAGTGAAAGCTACCCTGTTACTTCTCTGGTATGGTACATTATTTCTTTCACACCATATCACAATCTGTGATTATTTCATTTATTTGTCTGTCTGTTGTTTACCTCCTACCCCCAGCCCAAAAAGACTAGGCACTTCATGAAAACAGAATTACCTGTCTTATTCACCATTCTATTCCCAGTGCTATGTAGTATAGTGTCTAACACAAAACAGTGTTCAAGAGATATTTGTTAAATAGTAATGAAGGGATTAGCTCTGAGAATCAGCAGAATGGCATGAAAGAAAGATCAGTGCTTAAAAGCCTTTCCATGCAAATAATCTGCTTCCTCAAGTTTATGAAGCTATTTCTCTTTCTCTGTTCTCTTTTTCTCCACCACCAATGACTCTTAAAAAACAACTTGTGTTCATCTAAAAGACCTTTCAAGCCTGGCTGGTGTTTCCAGTGGTTGAGTGTCAACCCATGAACCAGGAGGTCACAGTTCGATTCACAGTTAGGGCACGTCCTTGGGTTACAGGCTCCACCCCCAGTAGGGGGCGTACAGGAAGCAGTTGATTTAAGATTTAAGGGCCCTGTTCTCCTTTCACAACCACCCACTTTGCCTCAGCCCTCACCCAAAAATGTATTTCTCCTTCCATTTCTCTGATGGGTCTTTTTGATCTCTTTTGCTGGCTACTAAGCACTAGTATTTCCCAGCTTCTCTTTATGCCCCCTTTTTCTTACCGTCTATGTGGTTCCCCTAGGGGAATCTCATCTGCTTACTTCTTCTATGTGTAGGCTGGCCATTCTAAAATAGTGTTTCGAGGCTCTGATGCCCCCTGCCTCCTGTCCCTCTTCCTTAGACTTCCTGTCACAGTCGCCTCCCCTCAACATATCCCAAAATGGGCACTAGAAATTGTCACCCTAGACTCCTCTCTCTCCCTTACCTACCAAGTCCAATTAGTCACTAAGTCATTCAACTCCAGCACTCATGAATCCATCCCCTATTCCCCATCGTCCCTGCCCTGCACTAATTCAGGCCCTTATTGCCTCATGCTTGAAATGGTGCAAGAGCAGTCTAATTGGTCTTCTCCATCCACATAGATATCAAAGTGATCTTTCTAAAACCAAAAACTGATGGTGTCATTCCCTGCCTTTAAATCCTCAATGCCCACTGCCTCAAAGAGAAAGCTACGAACAACATCCTTCATGACATGGCCCTTGCTCCTTTCTTCAACCTCAACTCCCACCATCCTCCCTCCCATGTTCTACACTCCAGAAGTTCTAAGCAACCTCCAGTCCTCTTGCATATCACACGCTATTTCACACTGCCACACTGTTCCCTCGGCTCAAATATCCTCTCCCCTCCCTTGCTATGCCTACCCTTCAAGACTGAACTCATGCTTAATGCTTCTCTAATGCCATTCCTCACTCCTCACTGATCACTCTGACTTTCTGGGTACTTGGTACAAACTTGCATAACCCTCAGACACTAAAATTGTTGGTGGACATGCTTACAAGCAAGGCCCATGTCTTTCTTGTTTGTTTATGTCCAGGTTCTAGAACAATGCCTGGCATCCAGTAAGCATCAATAAATGTTACTGAATGAAGGAATTACTAAATACTTCATTGTCCAGTTTACATCTTTTTCCTGTTTGTCGTCAGCTGATAAAACTGTACATTTTATAGTTTACAAAATCAGTTAACTTGTGTCATTCAGTGAATGCGTTCAACCAGTACTTACTAGACACCAATTCTGCTGGAGACCACTGGAGTTACAGCATCAGTAATGGAAGGGGGTAGGGCTACTCTGGAAAGATGACCAAGGAAGATCTTCAAGCTAAAAGCAAGTAAGATCGAAAGGACGGAAGGTGTGGGTAGAGAAAGAGAACAGCCTTGAAAACAAAAGCAAGAAGGCCAGTGTGGCTGGTGCAGAGTAGATAAACTGATCTATTCAACGGAAGCCTCTTAACGCATGAGACAGGCCAAATAATATACAATTCAAACATTAAGTGGTCTTCCCAACTGATTAAAGAAGCTAGTAACAAAACCCAGCCTCATTACCCCAACCCATGCTTCTCCCAAATCATCACTTGTCCAGGACACCCACAGGACAGACCTGCACCGTCCAATACAACACCCATTAATTAGGCAGTGAGCACCCGAAATGCAGATAGTTGGATTGATATGTGCTGTAAATGACGGACACACAGGTTTTAAAGGTCCACTGTGAAAAAAGAGATATCTCACTGATATTTCTTAAGAACAATGTTAAACAGTATCTTCGATAATTAGGTTAAATAAAATATATTATTAAAAATGAACGTGTTCTAGCTGGTTTGTCTCAGCGCATACCGCGTCAGCCTGTCCCAGGTTCGATTCCGGCCAAGGGCACATGCCCGGGTTGTGGGTTCGATTCCCCCCACACATAGTAGGGGGCGTGCAGGAGGCAGCCAATCAATCATTCTCTCATTTATGTTTCTCTCTATCCCGCTCCCTTCCTCTCTGAAATCAATAAAAACATGTATTTTTAAAAAGTGAACGTCACCTGCTCTTTTTACCGCTATAAAAATTACACCTGCGGTTTGCCTTACGTTCCTATTGGACGGCACCGGTATACACACACCCACTCAGTGTGTTTGCCTGAAACCGGACGCTCCCAGGGCCAAGTTCCCGGGAAATCCTGCGGCGAGGACACGCCCCGCGCTCCCTACCCCCCTACCCCTTAACCACCTCCCCGCCACCCAACCTCACCCCTCCCCCACCTCACCCCCACCCCCACCCCCACCCCCGTTTTCCGTTCAGCTCTGAGATCCGCAGCGCATCTTCTTGGAGCC
>PVJC01037192.1:0-17340 GCA_004026665.1 Murina feae | reverse complement strand
GGACTTGTAAATCTATTTCTTTCACCAGGTAGGGCAAGTTTTCAGTCATTATTTCTTCAGATAGATTTTCAATATTTTCTCTCTCTCTTCTCCGTTTGCCACCCCAATAATGTGAATGTTGGTACACTTGAATTGTCCCAGAGGCTCCTTACATTATCTTCATATTTTTTTATTCTTTTTTTTTTTTAATTTTGCTCTTTTGATTGGGTATTTTTTGCTTCCTCAAATTTCAAATCATTGATTTGATTCTCAGAATCCTCGACATTACTGTTGAGTTCTTGTATATTACTAAAGGCCTGGTGCACAAAAATTTGTGCACTTGGGGGGGGGGTGGTCTCTCAGCCCAGCCTGTGCCCTCTCGCAGTCTGGGACCTCTCGGGGGATGTCCACCTGCTGGCATGCCTGGCCAGCCTGGGTGAGGGGCTTATGGAGGCTGTTTCAGGCTGTCCACAGCCCCTTCAGGGTTTGGGTCCCTACTGGGGTGCCTAGCCAGCCTGGGTGAGGGGCAGAGGGCCATTTCAGGCTGCCCACAGCTCCTTCAGGGTTTGGATCCCTACTGGGGTGCCTGGCTGGAAGCCAGGTATCTGAGATTTATTTAACTTCTATAATTGAAACTTTGCCTTGGTCCCCCTGCTCGAAGCCTGGGTTGCCTCCAGCAACCCAAGGTCCCAGACTGGCAGGTAACTGGGGTTTATCTTCTATAATTGAAACTTTGTAGTCTTGAGTAGATCTCAAGGTTCACAGGTCTCTGGCTTCCTCCATTTCCTGGGGCAACTCCAGATGCATGGCTGCCACCATCTTAGTTGAGTTAATTTGCATATTTGCTCCTGATTGGTTGGTGGACGTGGCTTGTGGGTATAACGGAGTGAAGGTCAATTTGCATATTACTCTTTTATTAGATTAGATTCTTTATTTCAGTCAGCGTATGATTAATTTCTGACTAGTCTTTTTCCTTTTTTTTTTTTTTTTTTTTTTTGCATTCTCACTAAGATCTTTGAAAGTCTCACTAAGTCCCTTGAAGGTCTCATGAGTAAACTTATAACTATGATTTTGAACTCTATGTCCAGTTTTCTTTCTTCAACTTCTTTAATTTTTGACATGTTTCTTTGTCTCCATATTTTTGCTGCTTTCCTGTGTTTGCCTCTATGTATTACTAGAGCTGCTATGTCTCCTGGAGTTGGTAGAGTGATCTTGTGTAGTAGCTGTCCTATAAAGCCTAGTGGCTCAGGCTCCTAGTCACCTGAGCTGAGCACTGTAGGTGTGCCCCTTTGTGGACTGTGTTCACAGTCTTATGGTAGTTGAGACTTGATTGCTGTTGGGGTCACTGGAAGGCATTGGCCTCCAGGACAATTGGCTGTGAGGACCAGCCGTGACTACAGTGGGAGAGCTGCTGTGCAAGAGACACCTCTATGGGGCAGAACTTGCTTTAGTAGGGCTGGTGCTCACTAAGTTTGTCCCTTGAGTGTATCACTTATGGATATGTAGAGTGTAATCTGCTGCGGTCAAAGCTGTCCAATGGGTGCACTGCTTCTGGGAACCCCAGGGAGACGCAATGTCAGCCTCTGCCTAGGGCTACACAGCAGGAAGTACAGAGAGACCTGAAAATTCCTACTACTTATAATGGGTTTAGAAGTGCTAAGGTGAGGCCCAGCTGTGAAGCATGGCAGGCTGGTTCTGGTACCAGGTCTTGGGACTTTTTATTGATAGGTTTGGGGCTCCTTAATCCAGTTGCAGCTTTTTTAAAAGATTTTAGCAAAGTCTGAAGCCTGAGAGAGAACAGGCCATTCATATGCAAAAGCCACTATACACAGGTTGGGTGGGGCTGCAAATTAGATGGGGCAGGGTCTCAGGGAATCACCAGGGTGGAGCCAACAGAAATGGCTGCCAGTTGGCCCTGTGACCAGGGAGATCTCAGCAAAGGAGCAATAATCCCTGCTGGAAACTTCATCTGGGAGAAAGTCACCCCCAGTTCCTGCCTTGATGCCAGACAATTCAGTTCCTCCTCCTATGTGTCTGTGCCCCTCAGAGCCTCACCCAGGCCTTGAAGCTCAGAAGAAGCAGGACTTTGTAGTTCAGCTCATGTGTCAGCCCTTCAAGAGGAACTGCTGGGTCTCTAGCAGCCTCCCTGTTGTTGAGCCAATCCCTGCTGGTTTTTACAGCCTGTAGTTATGGTACATCTCTTCCCAGCTCTGAAAGCCTTGGCTGGGGGTCTAGTGTGGGGCTGGGACCCCTTGCTCCTCAGGGGAAGCCTCTGCAGTCAAGACATCCCTCTGTTCTGCGCCTCTGCACCTCTGCCCCTCCTACCAATCTCAATGTGTTTTCTTCCTTACTTCTCTAGCTGCAGGCCTACCATTCAGCCAGCTTTCAGGCAGTTCTGATTGATAGCTGGCAGAGAGTACAGGTGTTTACCTACAAAGCATCTTAGTTACTATTTCTCTCTTAATTGCTTTTGATAGATGAACTAAGGAGTTCCTCCGAGGATTGGTTTGCGCAGTGTACTTTTACACGATAAAATAATTGGAAAACTTCATAGCAAAAAGCACTTTAAAAATATGCATTAATGAAACAAAAAAGTGGCTTCAGCAAAAGTCAAACTCATGAGACAGATTCTGATGCAAAAGGAAAGAGATTTATTCGGGTGCAGATCTGGAAGAATGATGGACTCCTGTCCCAAAGATCATCTGGCTGTCCTGCTCAAGTCTGCAGTTCTTGTGGTGATAAAGAAGGGACATTTTCTTTCTCTATCCAAATATCCTGCTAGCTTTTTGCATGCTTGGGCCCTATTCATTCATCTTTCTAGCCTTTGGCATGCGTGGTGTCAGAACCTGCCCCTGCACCATCTTGGCTATTGGGGGTTACTCCCTGGTGAACCCCGACTCTCTACAGTAACATTAGCAATATTCTTGTAACATTCTGAAAATCACTATGAGGATATTTCCTTCAAGTTTCTGTGCATAAATCACTTTGCATGCTCTTCAAATATCAAAGCAAATAGATTTCCAAATACAATGTATTTTTGTAGTTAAATATTTCATTTCTGCATGAGTGGCCATTAACATCTGTGGATTTACTGGGGTTTTATTGTCTATGTAGCACAATAATAGGCTTGTAAAATTGAATATTATCTCATTCAGATGAGAGATGAGAGTAATGTGAGCATTATCAACAAATTTAAAATAATTTTTGTTCAATTTTATTACATTCTGAAGAACTATAAAGTAAATATCTATAAAATAAATTTTCTTTACTCTTGTAAATTCAAAGACAGAAGAACTATGTTTCATAATAAGCTTCAATAAATGTTGATATATAAATGTTTCTTTATTTTTAAAATTCTTAGTTTAAAACTATGCTTCTTTGGGAATCTGGTTCATATTCATAACTTCCATCTGTTTTCCCATGGTTAATTCTTACTTTTCTAATTGTTTCTAATTATTTTCTAATTATTGACAAACATTTATATTGTGCTATGTACTAAGGACCAAATATATATGCTAACTCATTCAATCCTCATGTCAATTCTATGAGGTAGTTGTTCTCATTTCCAATTTATAGTAAGTGAAACTGAGGTGCAGGGTGGTTGGATGACTTGCCCCTGGTCACATAGCTAACAAATGGCACATCCACGATGTGAGTCTCAGCAGAAAGGGTTACACTGTGGTGTCCCTGCAATGATGACCTCAATAAGTTCTATACCTGAAAACTGAGCATTACATGTTTGTTGTTGAACTCTTTCAATAACTTAATTTGCGATTCATTTCAGTATCTTAACCACAATATCACAAGACACATGACAGAACAGGTTGTCTCTGAATTTATCAAAAGCTGAATTCTCAATTTCAAGAGCAAGTGTTCCCACTGCCGGGTGACTGGAGAGCCTTCTGAAAAATATAGCTTCACAGAAAGAAACTAGAAGTGAGCAAGCCTTCCTCGTGCACAGGCATAGATGGGATTGTAGTACCAATAAAAATCAATGCTCTGATTCCTTTTTTTCCATACAAGGAATGCCAGTGTCCCCTAGAATAAAACCACAGCTAAAAAATTATACTTTATTTCTACCCAAAGCTTTTTTTTTATCCTGATTATCCTATAAATAGGAGCAGATATTTTCATTTTCTGAAAGGATAAAATGAGACAAGGTGAGATCTTATTTTAGAAAGGTTACTTGTATATTGGTGGAGAAGATTTCAGTGACCTATGAAGCACTTAAAACAAGAAGAAAAATTGCCCTTAATTCTTATAGTGCTCTGGACACATTTAAAGACAGACTTCCTCCTATTTATTATTTTATTTCATCAGTATTATGCTTAGGAGTTAAAAGTAGAGATTATATAGTATGGTTTCTGGGTATCAGGGATATTTTTCAGCCTCTGAAAGTTCCTCTGTTAGTTTTCTGACATTTATAATTAGAGTTTCTATCACTAAAAAGTCATGTTTATGGCCAGGGTGGTGAGAAACAATATGTGAAGGGAGATGCAATACAGTAATACTAAACATTGTTAATAATTCACCCGGTGAATTATTATTTTGGAAGTTGATTTTTGAAGGGAAAGAACTGAGTAGGCAGGAGGTCACTAGGAACGGAAGTTTGCTCTAAAGAGGAAGAGAGGAAAAACTGAGAAAGACTCCAGAAGGCAGCATCTAATGACCCTAAGAGAAACTGCCTCACTTTTGTTCCATGAAAAAGAGAATTACAGTGCAAGCAAGCCAATCTAAGTAATCTTCATCATATGAGAAGGAGTGGTCACAGTCATTTTAATTTCATAAACCAACTTATATAGGATTAGAGTATTATATACAAAAATGCAAGATCAGTCACTTAAAATCATAAATAAGCTGTGTTAGTTAAATTTAGGTACAAATCAAACTTCAGGCCAGTTGTTTCTAAAATTGACTGAAAAATTATCCTGGCACTGTAGATATACAAAGCCAGGGAAGTACTGCTGGAACAGAAAGTGGGCCCGAAGCGTTTCTGTTGCTAAACTAAACATACTGCCTAGAGCAGATCTGGAGTCCTGCTCAGCCTTTGTGCTGGGGAGGAGACTGTAAATGTGTAAAATCATCTACACGAGTTTTCCTTTTCCTAATTCTTCAGAGCAAATAATTAAATGATAAAATAGGTGTAATGTGGGCCTAATAGAGGGACTCTTGGATTTAGAATGCATTCTGCAGGATTAGAGAGTGATTTTTCTGGTACGGGATTGTCCTGGAAATGCTAACAGTCCAGGAAAATCAACAAATATGATCGTTCCAAGGTTATATGGGGTAGCAATCCTAACAGAGGATTTAAGGTTGACTTACCTATTGCAAGAAAGTTTGAAGTTGGAGTATTTGTGTTTCACATGGTCATCATATTTGACTATCAAGAACTGGGAAAGTCTGAAATTCATCCTACAGGCAAGCTAAGGACAAGTAAGTTACTAGCCTGCCATGGATACTGATAGAACACCAGAGACTCCTGGGTTTGAGACAATAGGGCGGTGGAGGCCTGAGGCAGGGACTGGCTACAAGGAATCAATGGGAGAAAAAAGGGAGCATATGTAATACTTTCAACAATAAATATTTTTTAAAAAAAATAAAAGAACGAAAAGAGAATCATTTATTACTCACAACAATAATAGCAGCCAAAGTATCTGCATTTGTACCAGTTCCTCAAGCTCCAATTCTGAAGAGAGATGCAAAGTGAGCCAGGTGATGCCTAAATATACAGCAGGTATTGGAGGACTCAAGTATAGGGAACCCATTTTTTTTTAATATAATAGGCAGTGAGCCTGCATGACCTTTGCCACAGGAAACCCTGTTTCCCATTTAAACCTCCTTGCATAGGTAGTCCGGAGCAAAGGCAATTAGTGCCTTGCTCATGAGACATGCAGAAACACACGCGATCTAAAGAGAATCATCTCTAACAGTCGGAGATAGCTTGTTGAATTTTCTATTTAGACTTGCTAATCTTTCAGTAATATCTATTCACCTTTCTTTGATTCAAAAATATGTGGGAGCAGATACGAAAAATCTGTCAGTAATAAACTTCCAACACTGAGAATGCTGATATACTGGACATAATGGTTTTACCACCATGATCTAGTTTACTACACCTTCATTGTGGAACTGGACAAACCAATTAGGAAAATCCATTCACCAGGCCCTGATTAGTTTTGATAAACCTACCTTTAAGTAAACCAATATGTGATATTCTCCTGGAGGCAGGATTTAGCTAAGGAGAGGAGAGGCGAGATGACCCAATGCATCTCTTTCATAGTTTGAGCAAAATAGTATGATTATACATTTCAACAAGTGGTTTTGGAAACTGGTGAGCTATCTCTCACAAGAGAAAAAAAATATGTTAGCAATTCAAAATATTCGTAATTTATAGTTATCTTCCTGAGAAAAATGTGAAGTTAAGCAGAAATGAGAAATAATTTTTTAAGTTTAATTTCAAATCCATGTTCCCTCCCATTAGATGCACACTACACCAATTCTGTCACTTCATCTGATGTAGGAAGGATTCGCAAAAAGGAACAAATGCACTCTGGATATTTTGCCCTATCTTTAGATAATACTTCACAGCATGACAATAGATATGCCATTTTGGAATTTAATATGTGAATACTTTTTCTTTTTATATTCTAAAGAACTATCTTTACATAATTATTCTTTTTACATGTTGAATTTTCAAGTTTAATTCTCACTCTTGAAAAGATCTTTAGCCAATCCAAAAGCAGTTTCTTATTAGGAAGATGAGGCAAATTGTAGATACCAGGATAGTGTGTTCAGTCTAAATTCAAGGAATATATGTATCCTGATAATTGATTATTGGGAAAAAAAGATTCAGTCCAAGACCTCAGATTCAAAGATTTAATAAACTGGTATAAACAACATGCATTATGGGTAGATCGTGCCACATTCCTCCACAGACTGGAATTGCTGCATCACACGCATGTTAATTATTTACTTCCAAATGCTAAACCGGTTGGAATAGTCCATAAAAAACTGCTTCATCTCTAGAATAAATAGGTTGTTTTATCAATCTAAAAGATGAAGATGATCAACTGAAGAGTAGCACTAGCATTTATTTGTTTAAACTTCGGCCTCTCAAGAAACATGTTAATAGAATGACAGACCCAGGAGATTCGCAGGAGTTTGGCCTTTTGCCCCTTGAGCCCAGTAACCAGGTTCTCATCTCACAAACTGTCAGAAAAACACAGGCCATGTCCAGTGTCTTATAATAATGACCATCTATGTAATGTTCCATCTCGATATAATACCTAGAAGTATATAAAACAGCATCTGGCACATGGTAACTAGTCAATATAGTAGCTATAATTATTATTATTACTGGAACAGTTACATATTGGAATAGATGTGAGACCTTTAAGTTGATCATACTTTACATATTTTAAGTAAAATTTAACTCAAATGACACCATTCTTAGCTTTGTATTTATTAACCTTTTATTACTTTATACATTATTTGTTATGTCTTAAATGTGTGTGTGAAATCTTAAAAGGTATTTTAAAATAGCTTTCAATTTTACAAATATGGTGCTAAATAAATGCTCAAAATATTAGTCAATTGATTATGTGTCCTAGCAAGATTTTCTTTCTCCTTCTTATGTTCTTTCTTTCACCTTCCCACCTTTAATAGATCAGTAAAGAGGCAGCGTTTATGTGCTAACGCAGAGACATAATGCTCTGCAAGGGGGTCAATATCAGGAAGAAAACTCCCTAAATGCTTTATATCTCCTATAATTGAAAATACAAACTTTCTTTTGCAAAAAATAATTAGAATCTACTTAAGGACTTCCACTATGGAGCTGTGAATGTCCACTGCCTTCAACCAGACGGGGTTGGGGCTTGAGGGTAAGGGCAGAAGAACAGACAAGGCAAAGCGCAGTGTTGGGGAAAGCAAGGAGAAGGAGGCAGAGCAGAAGCCAAATAGGCTTTAAGATACCCGTCTGGGGTTCACCCCATAAGAAACACAAAGTGGCTGGACAGTGCAAATAATGAAACTTCTGTAATTTCCACTGGACTGTGTGTTCATGATAAGATTATGTCCTTTTCAACTGACCTGACCCTACACATGTTTCTAGAAAGTATGCACATAACTGAGACTCAGCCATAAAATGCCATTCTTTCCAAAGCTGAAATTAATGTTTTTGTCAGTAATTGCTCTGATCCTAGCAATGAGAAAGCAGTCATTTTCTCATCATGAAAGTTGTGTGTTTTTCTTTTTAAAAAAATATATATATTTTATTGATTTTTTTACATCAAGGAAGGGAGAGGGATAGAGAGTTAGAAACATCGATGAGAGAGAAACATTGATTAGCTGCCTCCTGCACACTCCCTACTGGGGATGTGCCTGTAACCAAGGTACATGCCCTTGACCGGAATCTAACCAGGGACCCTTCAGTCCGTAGGCCGATGCTCTATCCACTGAGCCAAACCGGTTAGGATTTGTGTGTTTTTCTTAATGACAGAAGTACATTTTATAAGTGTTGCCTGGTAAGTGTAATATAATAATTGTATCAAATAATTATTTGCAAAATAAAAATCTCTTGTAAATGATGCTTACAGAGATTTCAATTTCTTCCAGAACTGAATGATTTGCTTCTGCTTATTATTGAATAGAGCAGTGATTTTCAACCTTTTCTATTTCATGGCACACAAAAACTAATTACTGATATTCTGTGGCACACCAAAGAATACATTATATTTTTTGCTGATTTAACAAAAAATATAAGTATAATTTTGATTCATTCACACTGACAGCTATTGTTATGTTGGCTGTTGTCATTTTTTAAACATTTGACAATCTAAGGCAAAAGAGGTCAGTGCCCCTGACTAAATAGTAGGGTATGGCACATTCTAAAAATTCTCATCGCACACCAGTGTGTCTGCCACGGCACACCATTTGAAAATCTCAGTAATAGAGCAAGGAAATTACCCTTAGACAGCTATTCCATGGACAGCATTTATCCTATAAAAGCAAAATTGAAAAGAAAACAATTTACCAGAATCAAACATTGTTCCCTTCATCTTTGCTTTCCTTGTTGGCTGCAGCATTTTCAATGTAATGGCTATAGTGTCAAGATCCCACTAGATTGCAATTCATTTTCTCCCTCTTACCCAAGAGTCTAAAAGCAAATTCCCAGCAAGGCATTAAGAGGCATAAAACAATTCTTGAAAAAGGAATTAGATTTAGATACAAAGCAATACAGAAAAAGTTGGAGATGGGGAATTACACTTATCAAGTTGCACATAAAGAAATGTCGTTTGTGAGATCTCTAAGGAACCTGTTGTGGTGGTTTGATACACTGTGCCTAGGGTTTGTCAGGTTGCAGCATGATTCTTGGATGCAAAGAAAATAAGTGTTCAGTTATCTTGTAAAACTGGTCCCAAAGTGGAACAATTTGTCTGCCAGAGTTTATTCCTCTTTCAAGATAACTTTACCAAGTGGATTTTTCCCGAATCAATGCTGATGCTGAGCTGATATTTTTTCTTCTTTCTGTGTGCTCAACTGAGCTGTCTCATAAATAGGCCTCACGTCTTTCCTGGGGTTTTCAACAGATTTGTCAATGAATACTAAAGTGAGCTACTGTTAAATGGGCATTATGTGGGAAAGGAGAGTCCAGAGAATTGGAACCCACTCATAATCCATAACCTTCACATGCTCTACCTTTTCTTGCTCTGGGCCTTTGAATGTGCTAAAAAGTAAAGTCAGTTTCATCTCCTCAGTGGTTTAAGCCTGTCTACATTTTGGTAAAGCCTGTAACAAGCGGTGTAATGATCTAAGAGGCCAGAAGCAGTAGAAAAGAGGGAGAAATGCCAGCATTTATTGAAAAACGAAAACTTTCAACACTGTAAAGGTTTCTCTTATTAAAGTTTGTGGGGTTTTTTGTTTGTTTGCTTTGTTTTTGTTTTTTACAAGGCAGGGATCATTTTCTGCTTGTTTATGGGGTTATTTCTTTCACAAAGTTCACATGGGATTGTTGGCAAGGAGCCATTGTTGCACCTGAAACACCTTGTCCTGCTGTGGAATGTAACACTTTGTTTACTGACAGGTCATCTAAAGAAATACCAATATCAAAAGCAAAGTTCTCCTTTTTAAAGTTTATTTGTAAATGTTTTACTCCCCATACTTTTTTTTTTTCTTTATCGTACCTTAGTCTTTGGAGCAAAGCAATTAGTAATCTCAAAATGATACAATACCACTTATTGGGAAACTAAAATATTTCTGAATATTTTCTGCTCTAATAATGGGATAAGACAATTACAGTTTTAAGACTTCTATAACTCATTGTTCTAGTGGCTTTCCAAATATTTTCATGATGTGATAGCAAATAGCTTTCTGCTCAGTATACCAGATAAATCTGACCATGAAGTTACTTACAGGGTAATTAAAAGGCGTTGGTCTGTTCTTTTATGGCTAAATATAATGTTACCTTATAATTCATGAGTAAATTATAAAAATTGTCTTATTTTTTAAATCTAAATTCTAGACCATGTTAGAAATGAAACTATCCTATAGTTTAGCAGAATGGTTTTATAATGTTCTCACTTTAAAAAAGAAAAGTTTTTCATGCAGTGATACCCCCCTCTTCACCTGCCCCAACCATAAACAATTCTCTCCTGTGTGAAATCTGAGTCACAAACATAAATTACAGAAGTCAAAATCAGGTACTAGTTCCCCACCTTTGTACTGACATTGGTCAAAGAGTGATCTGTAGCTAGAAGTAAGTGGTAGATACACAATCTCCTCTTTATTCAAATAATTCTTCTCTTCCTAGTGAACTAATTACAGATATACTTAAGTTTACTTCCTGGTTCTCACTCTGAGTTTAAAAAACAATCAGATGATGATATTGTGAAATCTTAAAAAAGAAAACCTCAGACAATTATAATTTGAAGTGAATTAGATTGTTTCTAGTTGATAAGAGTGTCATCCTGTGCACTGAAGGGTCATGGTTTGATTCCCAGGCATGGCACATACTCAAGTCAATCTCTCTCTCTCTCTCTCTCTCTCTCTCTCTCTCTCTCTCTCTCTCCCTTACTTTCTCTAGAATCAATAAAAAACATATCCTCAGGTGAAGGTTAAAAGTAAAGAATTTAGGAAAAAATCGGAGACAGAATGAATTCAAACTTTTGTTTAGCCACTCAGTAATTTCTGCAAACCAGACAAATTATGCTCCCTACCTTGCAGAGTTCTTTCAACTATTACACAAGGTCACATGTAAGATTCTTTTCTGGGATCCACTAGTGAACTTGGACTGGTATCTTGGTAGACCACTCACTTATTAATATACTCAGCATATTGGTCTTCAAGCTGCTACAAAACCCCTCCAAGGATTAGGGTCCATGAATCATTAATTTAAAAAACCATTTTCCAGATCCATTGTTTCTAGGTGTACTCTTTTCTAACTTTGACATGTTTCAGAATACTCCCTGTGTGAAGAGGGCAGCATATCAGCAGGCTCCCTGTTCTACAAGTCCTCAAATTAGCTTCTCTCAGCTGGTGCGCGCGTGTACACACACACACACACACACACACACACACACACACACGGTGTTTCTTTCACCTAACACAAATTTGTTATGATTCATTATTCAATAGTTAAAATAGTTTTGGGATGTCAAAGAAAAAGTTGAAATATTGTTGTGCACAAACTCTTTAATCAGACCCATCTATGCTATTGAATACATACATTTTCAATACAGATTTACTTGTTAAAGTTCATTGTAATCTATCAAAATCTTTAGTATAATTTATTTTATAAATTGACTATAACTATAGTTATTAGTTACTACTGATAACTTTACTACTAATAATTATCACTCAATCACATAATTTTTAATATTCAAGCTTTATAGTTATAAGAAATGGTTTGAGATTCCATTTTAACTTATATGCATATTTTTGATAAAGAGAGAATGAGTGATCAATAAGAGACTTTCAAGCATGAAAAATGTTACATTATGATAACATTCTGTGAAAATAATATAATAAAAGTACAATTTCAAGCAAAAAAAAAGGATTGTTCATGAATTTTTAAAATCAGTGGTTCTGAGTACCATATCACTTTGGCATTTAGTGTCCCTGTGAAACATTTAAAAGAGTGGCCTAGCTTACATTTTGAAATAATAATATTTACAGTATGTGGGAAATTACATCCTTTTCAGTCACTTAAACATATTATTAAAATGTATTAGATGGTATAGAGTGAAAAAATAGTTTCTCATTATATGTAAGCAATGTAAGCTACTCTACGGACTCCTGATGCAGAGGTTAAGAGCATGGACTTTCAAATCAGAGAGAACTGACTTTGAACTCGGTCTCTGCCTCTTGGTTTATAATAAGCCCTGATTAACTTTACATCTTCAGGCCTCACCTTCCTCATCTTTAAAATGGAGATAAGCCCTAATAGAATTAAATAACACGTACTGGTATTTAAAGTGTTTAGAACTGCACCTGGCTTTAGGCAGCCGCTGTCATTATCACCATTATTACTGCACATGAGACAGCGAGGGAAAGAGGGGCCTCAGTGCAAACACGGATAAGCAGGGTTCAAGAGTTAAATGAATCAACATTTCTCCAAAGAAGGACTGATACATAAATGGTCAGCAAGCATACAAAAAGTTATTTAATATCATTAGCCATCAGGGAAATGCAAATCAAACCCTCAATGAGATATCATGTTACGCACACTAAAATGACTAGAATTAAAAAAAAAAAAAAGATTGTTTTAAAGAAAGAAAGAACAAGTGTTGGCGAAGATCTGGAGAAACTGGAGTCACTCATATTTAACTATTGGGAATGTAAAATGAGGCAACCACCATGGAAAACAATTGCGTCAGTCCTCAAAATGTTAAATATAGAATTACCATCTGATTCAGCAGTTATACTCTTGGATACGCACCCAAAGAACTAAAAACATATATTTGAACAAGTACATATATACAAATGTTCAGAACAGCACTATTCACAGTATCCAAAAGGTGGAAACAACCTCAATGTCCATAAGCATACATGGATAAACAAATTATAGTACATCCACACGACTGAATGTAATTCAGCCAGAAGAGGGAATGAAATATGGACACTTGTTATACTGTGGATGCCACTGAAAAGCATGCTTACTGAAAGAAATGAGACACAAAATGTCACATATTGTATGATGCACTTTATGTTAAATACAAAGAATAGACAAATCTGTAGAGAAAAAAAGCAGGTCAATGTCTTTCAGGGACTTGGGGACAGATAAATAGAGTATGACCACTCAGTGGGTATAGACTCTCCTTTGTGTGGGGAGGATTGGTGGTGAAAATGTTTTAGAATTAGGTAGAATTGGTCATCCCACAACACTGTCAGTTTTCTGAACACTGTGCAGATTTGAAACATTGCATTTTCTATGCTGTATGTTTTATGGCAACGCTTCCTCCTTTATGATAACAAAGAAGATTGCTTGCACCCAGTCAGTCTCTACTCTTTTCGCTTGTTATAGCAACGAAGGCAAACTTCTTTCCTCTGAAACACACCAGGCATCCTTGAAATTTCAGCAGTCAAGCTACAGTGCAACTGCAGCTTACAGCCCTAAAGCCCCACTGGAGTGAGGATGAAAGATGATGGTATTTCTGAGATCACAGTTATAACCTTACCCCTTCCCCTGACATTGCAAACAGTCAGATGCCTAAACACCATTTTGAGGGTCTTTAAGGAGGTAGATGGAATTCTCCCCTCCAAAGCCAGCCCTCATGTTACAAGAAGAGCTAAGGGAAAGGGAAGAGGAAGGGCTGGAGCTTAGGGCACATGACTTAGGAGTTGAAGAAATGGAGAGTAGGTAAGAGGATATGAATAATTTGTTAGTTTAGTTCCTGTGTGTTGATCCCTGCTTTTCCATTCACTCTCTAGGTAACTTGAGGTAGGTTGCTTAATCTAAGGTTCAGTTTCTTCATCTGTAAAAATGGGTGTGATGATAAAATCTATTCCAATGGATTTGTGTGTGTGTGTGTGTGTGAACATTTTAACTGTTGCAGTTGTCCCCCAAGTTTGCCTAGTGCTAAAAATCACCAAGGCTGTTGTGTGTGTGTGTGTGTGTGTGTGTGTGTGTGTGTGTGTGTGTTCCTTGGGTGATTTTTACATCTAGCAACAATAGGGAATAGCATAGCTCCTGGCTCAAATGTCTTAGTTATTATGAATATTTAAATAACTATTTCAGTGCCTAAGACTAACATTTGAATTAGGAAGTTAAAATAATTAACCAAAAAATGGCAAAGTTTATCCAAATGCTGTTTTCCATATTATACCAAACAATTGACTTAACCATTTGTCCCCTTTCAACAGATAAAATTGAGTGGGAAAATCAATAACAATTTAAGTTTGTGAGAAAGATGACTGTACTGGCAGCAATTAGGACATCCATTTTAGCATCGCTTTTATTTGGCAATAGGGGGAAATGTAGAAATTATTACATGAAAAATCTCTTCCATCTCCCTAAGTAGATTTCTCCTAAGATAATGATTATTTAAGTATAGGATTACTTCCAAGAATAGTAATCCATTGGTCTGAGATATGCTTATTATTTTACCTGATTGAATGAAAGTCAAATGTTCCAATTATCTCGTTATTCCTACTACTTCAGTTTTGCAATTTTTGATGGTGTCCCACAGAAAGGAATAAATTTTACATGGAATTTCAGATACATGCCTATCTGAAATAATATGTACTTTTATGTCTCCTTATGACATGTGGTACATTTGTATATTTGTCCTATTCCATTCTATTTTCTTTTTTAACATTTAGTTGCAATCCACTAAGGGCTTTGACAACTACTAGTTTGTCCCAAGCCACTAATGAGTAGCAATCTAAGATTTGAGAAGTACTGACCTAACATATGAACCAAAAGTTAATATTTTACTACCTCCCAAACTGTGAATAAAAACATAATAAGTGGTTCACATCAGAAATAAGCCAGAAATTGATAATCCCAGTTTTCAAGACACCAAAGGGAAGAGCTGAATCAGCCATTTGGACGATGACAGAACTTTATGTTTCATCTGTGTCTTTCTGACATATTCCAGTAGTTCTTAGTCGAACATCTATGTAAGAAGGTATGTCGGAAATATTTGCAGCTTTGAAGTTTACTATTAATTACAAATAAAACAGCTACCAAAGCTTGTCCATGTATGTGTGTATTCTTGAGTGCGAATATGAGTTTCAGAGACAGCTTATGAAAATACAACCTGAGCAACATTTCCTTTGAGAGGAAATGGCAAAGGTGTGGGAAAGACTGTGTCTTCGTTATCGCATTGGTGAAAAGTTGGCTCCTTCTTTTTATTATTTTATCTCTTTCACCTTTTCCCTTTCCTTTCATAAACTGTTATCATTAGGATTTGGCATCAAAAATTTCCAGTAGTGTGTGATGTGATAATGCTATATTTTGTTATGGCAGGAGGTTTTATTGTCATCAATGCAACAATACTGGGACAGAGGATTGAGAAGTGGTTAAGGGTGTGAATGTTCAAATAAGACATACCAGGGTTTGAACTCCACCTCTTCATTTACTGGTTGTAACTTTTTTAGGCCTTCAGCATTACTAAAGCACTTACAATACTCCTTAATAAATTATATATCATATCAGAATTATTAGATACAAATCCGTGACAAATAATTTTTTACTTGAAGGGAAGCAAATTAACCTATACCTAGCATCTGACTGAGTGATTCTCATTGACTCAGGTATTTGTCTGACCTCCCATTGGGTCAATTGGATTTTATAGCCAGAATTTTCACCATAAAATCTAAAAGCAGGGTTATGTGTTAATTTAATAGTTATAGTATAGTTTCTGTAGACAAAAAGTGTGCACTGTTCATATATATTCTGTGAAGAAGAGGAATACTAATGAAGATGTCACTAATCAGTAAAAAAATCACATGGAATATTCAGCAAACCAATTTCATTATTTGATCAAGGTTGTGGTGGACATAAATAGTACTTTTCATAGATCAGTGATTACCTCAGCTTTTAATTAAAATATATTTGATGCATAGCATTAATGTAAAAAATGTTAGACACTCATCCATTTGTTCATTTATGGCATAAAATATTATGCAAAGATTCACACTTTCATTCAGATTGAGGCAACTTCTGAATTCTAAAATCAAATATTTTATAACATGGGTGCGAGGACCAGTATTATTGCCCACTCTAGAGGTAAACTGTGTAATATCACATTGAAACAGGACTTTACCATACATACTTGTTTGGATCCTATATTACGTTTGGACAAAAAAGCAGATACTTAATTTGGGAGTGAAGGGTAAAAAAAAACACAAAAAAAACTCCTGTAAACAATAGAGAAGTTTAATCACTGTGGGATAATGAACATATCTCAATAATAGAATTAATCTTTGTCTTTCTTAAATTAATTTTTGTCTTTCTTAAATTACAAAATACTATAAAAACCACTATTTCAACTACATCCACCAATAACAAAACTTACCATTTAGCCATATCAATGTCAGACTTTTAAAAAACTGTTACAGTTGCTCTTGAATCTTTCTATGGGTCTCTCTTGAATTCTATATCACTTTTTCTTTTTCAAGAGGTGAAGAAAGGAAGAAAAAAGAGGGAAGAAAGAAAGAAAGAAAGGAAAAGAAAGTCAAAGAGGTAGGAGAGAGGGAAAAGGGGAGCTGAAGACAGTTGAATTTTGTGTCTACAGTTAGATGAACATTTTAATATATTTCCTTCAAAGATATGTATCCATAAACAGTCCACAATACTGCATGTTTTTTTAAAAGATATATTTTGATTTTTTTACAGAGAGGAAGGGAGAGGGATAGAGAGTTAGAAACATCGATGAGAGAGAAACATCAATCAACTGTCTCCTACACACCTGCTTCTGGGGATGTCCCCACAACCAAGTACATGCCCTTCACTGGAATCGAACCTGGGATCCTCCAGTCCACAGGCCAATGCTCTATCCACTGAGCAAAACTGACCAGGGCAATATTGAATGTTTTGAAATGTAATTAATGGCACCACATTATATGCATAATTTTATATATTTTTACATTTGCTGAACATTTGTCAATATTTTATCTATGTTCATATATATAGCTATAATTTACTTATTTAATCACTATATATTATTTTGTACTAGAGGCTCACTGCACGAAATTCGTGCACAGGTGCTGGGGGGACAGGGGTTCCCCTCAGACCAGCCTACACCCTCTCCAATCCAGGACACCTTGGGGGATGTCAGACATCCCTCTCACAATCCAGAACTGCTGGCTCCTAACTGCTCACTTGCCTGTCTGCCTGATCTCCCCTAATTGGCCCCCCTG
>PVJC01037191.1:0-17334 GCA_004026665.1 Murina feae | reverse complement strand
TGAAGGTAGTGTAGATAGAGCATGATGAAGTCATCAGTGGCTGGATCGCCATTCTATGTGCTGAACTGGAGTTTTACTGCCTTGCAAGAATTTTGTATATTGGATGGGCTCTTACCAATTTTTCTGAGTCTTCCCTGGCTAGGATGGCAGCTTCTAGAATCAATCTCTTCTCAACACTGAGTTAAAATTAAGCTGAGCCTGGCTTGTATAGCTCAGTGGATTGAACATCCATGGACCAGGAGATCACAGTTCAAATCAGGGCACATGCTGGGTTTCAGGCTTGATCCCCAGTAGGGGGTATGTAGGAGCCAACTGATCAATGTTGCTGTCTTTCTCTCCTTGGCAGGCAGTGAGAACATGTGAATAGGGTGTGTGTATGGTTTGGGTAGGACCCAGCTGCCACCAGGAAGGTGCCCTTGTGGTCTAAGATGTAACTCCAGGACTGGTAGTGTCTTCTGTCTGTTCCGCATCCTCTGTGGATGTGGGCCTGGATTTCAGGTGAAGACCCAGTCGGCCATGAATGAACCCAGAGGGGCAGCTGGCACAGGAAGGCTCACCTCTGAATGTTGCACCCTAGGGCTGTCTTTTGTTCATTGGAGAGCAGCGATGTTTTCTATCACTAGACCGGCTCCTGTCTGCTATGTCTCTGCATCTCATTTCCTGCTTGGGAGTGCTGCCTTGCACCCATGCTGCTTATTTCCAAAGACATTGCCTGAGTTTAATTTGATTTTAATGAATGAGAAAGTGGTCCATGTTCATAGGAGAAAATCTGCAAAATATGGAAGAGCACATACTCACATACGTAGATAAAACTCACTCCAAAATGAGGCTTGTTTTGTGGGTATCATGAGTGAGTGTGTGTGTGTGTGTGCACAAAACAAAATGTAGCACCGTGCATGTTCCACTTTGTAAACCAATATTTTAAATATATCTCTATGTATTTTTATTTCAGAGAGGAAGGGAGACAGAGAGGGAGATAGAAACATCAGTGATGAGAGAAAATCATTAATTAGCTTCCTCCTGCACACCCACACTGGGGATCGAGTTCACAACCTGGGCATATGCCCTTGACTGGAATCAAACCAGGGACCCTTCAGTCCACAGACTGATGGTCTACCCAATGAGCCAAATGGACTAGGGCTGTCTTCAGTTTATTGATTGTCTTTAAACCCTAATTATTTATGTTGGAATACTTGTGTTTAGAGGGGCAACCCCAGCGAAGCCATCAGCTGGCATGGATGTTTAAAGTCTTTCTAAGCAACACGATGGGGGCATGGTAGCTTTGGGTCACCGTGGAAGGGGCTGTTCCTCTAGTCATTCCATTCCTGGCTGCACAGTCCTCCCATCAACCTAATGGGCAGTGTCTCCAGTCAAAACTGTGTCAGGCAAGCAATCAAACCCCAACCACTAATCGGACCTGTGGTTTCCAGTTTGTTTTGTTTTTCACTTCTATTCAAGACCACAGGGGACCTGCTACTGCTGCAAAAGCTCTATTTTGCTTCAGAAAGAAAAGAGAGGCTGTACAACATCCCCTGGTGCTGCAAACATATGGTGCTCGGGGGCCCATCGTGGGTTGGGCCAAGAGTGGGATCCCAGGAGTCCACAGAAGAAATGCTTATGCACACATGGCCTCTGGGGGAGTGCTTCCCTTTTCGTCTTTTTTGTAAAAATTATTTTAATTGATTTTAGAGAAAGAGGAAGGGAGAGGGAGAGATAGAAACATTGAGAAAGAAACATTTATGGGCTGCCTCTTGCATGCCCCTACTAGGGATCAAGCCCACAACCTGGACATGTGCCCTGACCAGGAATCGAACCATGACTGTCAGTGCATGGAATGATGCTCAATCACTGAGCAACACAGGCTGGGAAACAGTGCTTTTTTCGATGGGCGTTGTAAGTGCCACTTGGATGGTCCAATCATTGATGATGATGCTGAGGCCGCCAGCTCTAGTGGATTTTAAGCAGGGGAGTTGGAGGGGGGAGACATGTCTGCTGATACCCAGGAAGCACTTTTAGGTTGCTCTTTGGCAGTTTTGCACAGTTGGCTGAATAAAGTCCTAACTGGCTCTTCTGGTACTTGCTGTGCAGGGGGCCTAGACTGGGGATATGAAAAATTTAGCCCTCATGGCTGCTCCCCCACAGAGGGCTGTTACTGTCCTCAATTTGGAAGTGACAGATCAGAATCAGGGAGCTTGCCCTGCAATCTAGAGATAGAAGGAGGTGGAGATGTGGTGACCACAGATGCCCCATCTTCTACCCCAACTCTGCAGCCAACATGGCATATCTCGAGCTACGTCATGTGTCCACTGAGACCATTCTTACAGAGAAGACACAGGCCACCTTCCACACAATAGATGATAATTGCATGCCCTTTGAGACTTGGTGCAGAGGGTGGAGTGCCCCAGGTCCAGTCCATGGGAAAATTGGGCACATTGTTGGAGATCAGAACCACTCTTTCACTCCAGCAGTGTATGTGTGTGTTTGTGTGTGTGTGTGTGTGTGTGTGTGTGTGTGTGTGTGTGTGAAAGTGATTGTGTATGGCTTGTCCCCAGAGCTGGCTCGTTACATCAAAGGTGTGGTTTATACCTGACCCTATCCCAGCCTTATAAAATACAGCAATGTTTCTTGGTATTGAGTATGTTTCACTGAGATATATCCTTTTATTTATTTATTTATTTATTTATTATTTTTTCTTAATCCTCTTCTAAGGATATTTTAGAGGCCTGGTGTGTCTGCTGATACCCAGGTTTTTCTTTCTCCTGTGAACTCACCTGAGGATATTTTTCCCTCATGATTTTTAGAGGGAAGGGAGAGAGGGGGGGGGGGGACAGAGAGAAACACCAATGTGAGAAACATCAATTGATGCTTCCTGCATTTATTTTGACCAGGATCAAGGATCAAACCTGCCACCCAGCACATGCTCAGACTAGGAATCAAACCCATGATCACTGGGTGCACCAGCCAGTGCTCTAACATTGAGTAGCACTCATCAGGGGAGATATATGCTTAATAACTAGAGGCCTAGTGCACAAAAATTTGTGCACTTGCTGGGGGAGGAAGGTTCCTCAGCCCAGCCTGTGCCCTCTCACAGCCTGGGAACCCACTTCCTGGGCATCAGGCCTAAGCTGGAGTCAGACATCCCTTTGGCAGCCTGGGAGCCCTCAGGGTATGTCCACTTGCCAGCAGAGAGCAGGCTTGAGCTGCAGTTGGACATCCTTAGCACTGCTGAGGAGGTGGGAGAGGATCCTGCCATCACCGCTGTGTTGGCAGCTGTCAGCCTGGCTTGTGGCTGAGCAGAGCTCCCCTGTGGGAGTGCACTGACCACCAGGGGGCAGCTCCTGAATTGAGCATCTGCCCCTTGGTGGTCAGTGTGTCATAGTGACCAGTCATTCCCAGTTGTTCTGCTGTTAGGGTCAATTTGCATATTACCCTTTAATTATATATGATAGATGCCTGGTGAATGGGTAGGGGCTGGCTGGTTTGCCCTAACGGGTGTCCCGGATGTGGGTGGGGGTCCTGCTGTGGTGTCTGGCCAGCCTGGGTGAGGGACTAAAGGCCATTTTCAGGCTGGCTACTCCCTCTTCATGGTGGGGTTCCAAATTTGGGTGCCTGGCGATTCTGGGTGAGGAGCTGATGGCTGTTTGAAGGCTGACCAAGCCCCCCAGTGGGGACCCTCACCCCATGGGGGTATTGTCAGCCTGCGTGAGGCCGTGAGGGCCATTTTCAGGCTGTCCACAAACCCTTCAGGGTGGGGGAGACTGCTGGGGTGCCTGGCTGACCTGGGTGAGGGGCTGAGGGCCATTTTCAGGCTGGCTATGACCCCTGGCAACCCAACCTCCCAGCCTGTCCTTTTTTTCCCCTGGGATTTATTTATCTTCTATAATTGAAATTTTATAGCCTTGAAAAGAGTCCAGGGCTGGCCAGGGCAGGCAGGAAGTTTGGCTTCCTCCATCATCGGGGACAACTCAAGCCTCCTACTCGCTCCAGCTCTGTGGTTGCTGCCATCTTAGCTGGGTTAATTTACATACTTGTTCCTGATTGGATGGTGAGCATGGCTTGTGAGTGTAGCCGAGTGGTGGAGTGATGGTTAATTTGTCTGTTTTGCTTTTATGAGTGTAGATTATGAAATTTGTATATAACATATGGTCACTCAATGACTTAGCTTTGTGGATATAATATCATGGGAGTTATTGTCTTCCACTCATCTCAAAAAGTGCAAAAAGAAGCCCAGTGTGGCTTGATGGTTGAGCTTCCACCTATGAACCAAGAGGTTATGGATCAATTCCCTTCTGGTCAGGACACATGCCTGGAATGATAGGCTTGATCCCCAGTAAGGGAAATGCAGGAGGCAGCTGATCCATGATTCTCCCTCATCATTGATGTTTCTATTCTCTCCCCCTCTCACGTCATCTCTGAAAACAATAAAAATAATTTTTTTAAAGTGTAGAAGAAAAATAAAAAGAAATACAGACTTGTTTCAAAACTCTCCATTTTCTCCTCTCACCTATTGTGCAGAGGGTAGCTCTCATTTCCATGGTCCTCATGGCCACAAGGTGAAGCTAAGATGAGCATAACCAGCAATGAGGTGAACTTCCTAGTATATTGCTATCTCCAGAAGTCAGATAAGGTCCCCCTCTTCTGTGGGGGAAATCCACCTTCCTGTGGGGGAACACATTCCCAGGGGGGAAACACACCTTGCTATGAGGAAACATACCTTCCTGTGGGGGAAACACAACTTCCTTTGGGGGAAATGTATCTTTCTGTGCAGGCACTCTTCTTCCTGTGGGGTAAACACACCTTCCTGTAGTGGAAGGCATCTTCTTTTGAGGGAATGCATTTTCCTGTGAGGGAAATGCACTTTCCTATGGGGAAAACCATCTTCCTCTTGGGGAACACATCTTTCTTTGGGGGGAAACACATCTTTCTATTTGGGAACCTATCTTCATGTGGGGGAACCTAATCTTTCTATGGGGGGACACATACCTTCCTATGGGAGAAACACATCTTCCTGTGAGGAAACACATCTTCCTGTGAGAAAAATGTACTTTCCTGTGAGGGAACCTTTCTTCCTGTGGTATAAATACAGCTTCTTGTGGGGATAACTAACTTTCCTGTGGGAATAAAGGAACTTCCTGTGGTATGAATCCTTCTTCCTGTGGAGGATACACACTTTCCTGTGGGGGAAATGCACTTTTCTATGAAAGAAACACACCTACCTATGGAGGAAACATTGGAGGGGAAAGTCACCTTCCTGTGGGGAAATGTACCTTCCTGGTGAAGTCATTCATCCTGTGGGGGAAATGTACCTTCCTGGGGGAGCACATATTACTGTGAAAAAATGCACCTACCAGTGGGGAAAACACACCTTTTTGTATGGGACCCCTTTTTCTTGAGGTTGCAACACACTTTCCTGTGGGCAAGCATATCTCTTTTAGGGAATCAAACCATCCTATGTGGGAACTTATTTTCTTATGGGGAAACCTAATCTTGCTGTGGGGTGACCATACCTTCCTGAGAGGGAACATGTCTGCCTGTAGGGTAAGACATTTTCCTGTGGGGGTAATACACCTTTCTGTGGTGTAAAGGCACCATTCTGTGGGGGAACATATTTTCCTGTTAGGGAAATTCATCTTCCTTTGGGGGAGCGCACTTTCCTATGGGGGAAATGCAATTTCATGTGGGGAACCCTTTCTTAGGAAGGGGGACAGTGCACCTTCCTTTGGGGAAAATGCACCTTTTTCTGAAGGAAGCACACCTTCATGTGAGGAAACACCCTTCTGTGGAGCAAAGCCTCTCTCTTGGGGAATGCACCATTCTGAACGGGAAATGCAGCTTCCTGTGAGTGCACACTTTTTCCTTCAGGGGAATTGCACCTTTCTCTGCGTGAACCTATCTTCCTGTGGAGGAACCTTATCTTTCTGTGGGGTGAACACACCTTCTTATGAGGGAACATGTCTTTCTGTGAGGGAACACATCTGCCTGTGGGTGAAAGGCATATTTTTCTTTGGGAGAAATGTACCTTCCTGTGGTGGAAATGCAACTTCCTTTGGGGGAGTTCATCTTCCTTTGTAAGAAATGCAATTTCCTGGGAGGGAGGGAACCATTTTTCCTGTGGGGGAAATGCTCCTCAGTTTGGGGAAAATGCACCTTCCTGTGTAGGAAAGCACCTTCCAATGAGGGAACACATGTACCTTTTGGGAAATGTACCTTCCTGTGGGGGAACATATCTTCTTGTGGTGGAACACATTTTTCGGTAGGCAAACACATTTTTCTGTAGGCAAAGACATTTTTCTGTAGGGAAACCATTCTCCCATTGAGGGAAAAACACCTTCCTATGGGGGAAATACACCTTCCTGTGAGTGAACACGTTTTTATTTGGGGGAAATGCACCTTCCTGGGTGGGAACCTATTTTCATATGGGGGAAACTAATTTTTATATAGTGGAAACATACCTCCCTGTGGGAGGACCACACCTTCCTGTGGGAGAATATATATTTCTATGGGGGAACACTTCTTCCTTCTGTGGAAGTGCACCTTCCTGTGTGGGAACCTATCTTCCTATGGGAATCTAATCTTCCTGTGGGGGAAACACACCTTCCTACGGGAGGAACACACCTTCCTGTGAGGAACACAACTTCCTATGGGAGAACACATTTTTTTATGGGGGAACACTTCTTCCTTTGGGAGAAATGCATCTTCCTGTGTGGGAACCTATCTTCCTGTGTGGGGAATACCCCTTTCTTTGGGGAGAAAGCACCTTACAATGAGGGAACACATTTTCCTGTGTGGGAAACACACCTTCCTTTGTCAGAAACCCACCTTCCCATAGGGGAACACACCTTCCTATAGAGCAGCAGTTCTCTGTGAGTCATAACCCCTTTGGCGGTCGAACGACCCTTTCACAGGAGTTGCCTAAGACCATCCTGCATATCAGATATTTACATTACAATTCATAATAGTAGCAACATTACAGTTATGAAGTAGCAACAAAAATAATTTTATGGTTGGGTCACAACACGAGGAGCTATTTTAAAGGGCCAGAAGTTTGAGAACCACTGCTAGGGTAACCCTTCTTCCTGTGGCAGAAATGTACCTTTGTGTGGCAAAAAACACACCTTCCTGTGGGGAAACCCTTCTTCCTGTGGGGAATATGCACCTTTCTGTGGAGGAAATGCATCTTCCAGTGGAGGGAAATTCACCTTCTTGTATGGGAACCTAATCTTCCTTTTCAGGAAATGTACCTTTTTGTGGTGGAAATGCACATTCCTGTGTGGCAATGCACATTCCTATGGGGGACCCTGTGGGTAGAAGACAAATGTCTGTGTGGAACACATCTTCCTGAGGGGGAACACATCTTCCTGAGGGGGAACACATCTTGCTTGGGGAAAAAGCATCTTTCTATGGGGGAATGCATCTTCCTGTGAGGGAACCCATGTACCTTTTGGGGGATGCATCTTCCTTTGGGGATAAATACACCTTCCTGTGGTGGAACACATCTTCATGCAGTGAAAACATCTTTCTGTTGGAAGAACATTCTGCCATTGGGGAAAACACACCTTCCTGTGGGGGCAATACACCTTCCTGTTTGGATACACATCTTTATTTAGGGGCAGCACACCTTCCTCTGTGGGAGAGTAATTTCCTGTGGGGAAAACCTAATCTTTCTGTAGAAAAACACATCTTCCTGTGGGGAAAACACACCTTCCTGTTCTGGAACCCTTCTTCCTGAGGGGGAAGTATACCTTCCTTTGGGGGTGAGGCACCTTCCTGTGGGAGAAACACACATTCCTTTGTCAGGACACACCTTTCTGTCTAGGAAGTCTTCATCTTCTGAGGGAAATGCACCTTCCTGTCTGGGAAATCCTACACCTTCTTTGGGGGAAATGCACCTTCCTGTGGAGAACCCTACTTTCTGTGGTGGGAATGCACCTTCCTCTGAGGAAAATCACCTTTTTGGGGGGAAACACACTTTCTGTGGCAGACCACATATTCCTGAAGGGGTAAAGGCACCTTTTGGTGAGTTAATGCACCTTCCCATGGGAGTAAGACCCTTTCCTGCACAAGAACCCTCCTTCCTGTGGCTGAACACATCTTCCTTTGGGGAAATACTTCTTCCTCTAGGAAACACACATTCCTGTGTGGGGACCTATATTCCTGGGAGAGAACTTAATCTTCCTGTGGGGGCAATACACCTTCCTCTGGGGGAAACACACCTTCCTGAGAAGAAACACATCTTCTTGTGGGGGAACCGCATCTTCCTTTGGGGGAATCACACTTTCCTGTGGGGTGAACTTACCTTCCTTTTGGGGAACCATTCATCCTGTAGGGGAAATGCACCTTCTTGTAAGAGAAGTATACCTTCCTGTGCGTGAACCCTTCTCCCAGTGAGGGAGCCCTTCTTCCTGTGGTGGAAATGCACCTTCCTGTGCAGAAAAACATCTTCCTGTGGGGAAACCCTTCTTCCTTTGGGGGAAACACACTTTCCTGAAGGGGAACCCTCCTTGATGTGGCGAAAACACACCCTACTGTGGGGTAAAATGCACTTTCCTGTGAGGGAATGCACCTTCTGGTGGGGCAGCCCTTCATCCTGTGAGAGAATGCATCTTTCTTTGGGGAAAACTCACTATCCTCTGGGGGAACACATCAATTGGATGAAATGCATCTTGTTTCCAGGGAATGCATGTTCCAGGGGGATGAAGACACCTTCCTTACAGGGAAACACACCTTCCTGTGGGGGATCACACTTTCCTGTGGGATTAACTTACCTTTCTGTGAAGGAATCCTTCATCATATGTGGGAAATGTGCCTTCTTGTGGAGAAAGTGCACCTTCCTGTGGGGAAAGACATCTTCCGGTGGGGGGAACACAACTTCCTATGAGGGAACTCTTTCCTGTGGGGGAAATGCAACTTCCTTTGGGGAAACCATTCTTCTTGTAGGATAAAAACACATTTCTCTGAGGAACATGATTTCCTATGCAGTAAGCGCACCTTATTTTGGGGGAACCCATATTCCTTTGGGAAAATTCATCTTCCTGTGGGGAAAATGCACCTTCCTGTTTGAGAAATGCACCTTCTTGAAAGGGAATCATCTTTCTGTGGTAGAAACACATCTTCCTGAGGAAAAAAGGCACCATCTTATGGGGGAAACATCTTCTGGTAGGGATACACACCTTCCTGTGGGAAAACTCATATGTATTCCTGTGAAATGCTTCTTCCTATGGGTAAATACTGTCTCCTATGTGGGAAACATACATTCCTCTGGGGAAATGCAACTTCTGGTGGAGAAATACATCTTCCGGTGGGGGAGTACATCTTCCTAGTGGGGAAATGATCCCTCCTGTATGGGAAATCCTCCTTCCTGTGGAGAAACAAACTTCCTTTATGGGAATGCATCTTCTTGTGGTGGAAACTTACTTTCCTGTGAGGGAATCAATCTTCGTGTTGCAGAAGTGCACTTTGCTGTGGTAGAAAGACATCCTTCTGAGGGGATCCTGTGGGGGAAAGCAATTTCTTGTGGACAGAAAGCTCTTTCTAATGAGGGAATGCTACTTCTGTGGGAGAAATGCAGATTCCTGTGTGGGTATGCATCTTCCCATGGAGAAAACCAACTTTCTAAGGGTAAACACATCTTTCTGTTGAGAAATGCACCTTCGTGTGGGGCACCTATCTTCCTGTGGACATGCAGCTTCCTGTGGGGAAACACCTTCCTATGTGTGAACCCATCTTCCAGTAAACAAAATGCATCGCTCATGGGGAAATTCATCTTCTGCTGGGTTAACCCATCTTCCTGTTGAGAAAAATGCATTTTCTCATGCCTCCTGACTGGTGAATGCATCTTTCTGTGCAAGAAACCAACTTTCCTGTAAAGGAACACATCCCCCGGTGAGAAAAACACACCTTCCTGTAAGGGATATGCACCTTCCTGTATGGAAAGGTGAATCTTCCTGTGGAGGAAATGCACTTTCCTGTGAGGGAAATGCACCTTCCTATGGGGACACATATTATCCTGTGTGGGAACCCATATTCCTTTGGGGAAAACAATCCTTTGTGGTGGGGAAATGCTCCTTAATGTGAGTATACGCACCTTCCTGTGGAGGAATATATCTTCCTGTGGAAAAAGGAAAAGTTCCTGTGGGGGAATCCATGTCCTTGTTGGGGTAACACTTCTTTTTTGGGGGAGATCACACCTTCCTATGTGTAAAGCACACCTTCCTCTCGAAGAATGTATCTGTGTGGGGGGGAATGCACCTTTCTGTTAGTGGGATTGCACCTTCCTGCAGGGAAAGGCACCTTTCTGTAGGCAAATGCAACTTCCTGTGGAAGAAACATATTTTTCTGTGAGGTAACACTTATTTCTGTGGGGGAAATGGAATTTCCTGAGTGGGAACCCATCTTCCTGTGGTGGAAATGTACATTCCTATGGGGAAAATAAACCTCCCACACATTCTAATGGAGGAATGCAATTTCCTGTTGGAGAACTCATGTTTTTGTGTGGAAATCAAACTTCCTGTGGGGAAAAGTTATCTTCCTGTTGGGGATCACACTTTCCTGTGTGGGAAGCTCAACTTCCTTTGAAGGAATGCATATTTCTGAGGAGGAAATGCACCTTCCTGTGAAGAAATCACAATGTCACCTGGGGGAAATGGAACTTCCTATGGGGAAAATGCACCTTTCTGTGGGGAAGCACACCTTTCTGAGTGGAACACATCTTATTGTGGGGGGTTATGCAACTTCCTGTAGGAGGTGAAATGCACCTCCCTGTGGGCACATGCATATTTCTGTGGGAACAATGAAACTTCCTGTGGGGGGAACCCATGTTATTTTGGGGGAACCCATCTTCCTGTGGGGGAAAAACATCTTCCTGTGGGGAATCACACATCTTACATTAAAAGAATGCCTCTACCTATTGTGAGAATGCACCTTTCTATAGGCCAGAGCAACTTTCTGGGGAAGAACCCATTTACTTGTGAAAACCGCTCTTTCCTGTCATGGAACACATTTTTCTGTGGGAGAAATACACCTTCCTGTGGGTGGATGCATCTTCTTATGGGGAAAACACCCCTTCCTGTGGAGGGAACCCAGTCTTTTGGGGAGAAACACGTATTCCTGACCCTTCGTGTGGAAGAACCCATCTTACTGTTAGGAACCCTTCTTCCTGTTGGGAAGTGCACTTTCCTATAAGGTAGCAGTTCTCAACCTGTAGGTCACAACCCCTTTGGGGGTTTAACAACCCTTTCACAGGGGTTTCCTAAATACACCTTGCATATCAGATATTTACATTACAATTGATAACAGTAGCAAAATTACAGTTATAAAGTAGCAATTAAAATAATTTTATGGTTGAGAGTTACCACAACATGAGGAACTGTATTAAAGGGTTGTGGCATTAGGAAGGTTAAGAACCACTGCATCTTTCTGTGGGGTAAACCCACTTTCATATAGGGAAAATGCTTCTTCCTATGAGTCAGCTCATTCCTATGATGAAACACTTCTTCCTGTAAGGAAATACATCATCCAATGCAGGAAACCCATCTGCCTGTTGGGAAAATGCACAGGATGTATAAGGGAATCAATATGCTAGTGAGAGAACCCATATACTGGTGGAGGAATGCATCTTCCTGTGGGGGAACCCATCTTCCTTTTTAGAACCCATCTTCCTCTTTGGAAATATACTTTCTTATGAGGGAACATATGTTCAAGTGCATGAACCCATCTTCCTCTTGGGGGAAGGCATCTTCCCACACCTTGAGAAACAGCTTCTTGCAACTAGGATCCTGGACTCAGCACCACCCAGTCTGTCTATGATGCAAACCAGGACACTGCAACCACAGGGGACAGAGACCTTTAGGGGAAACACACTTTCTAATGCAGAAACCCATCTTTCTGTGAAGGAAATGCATCTTCCTGTGGGGTAACCCATCTTCCTATAAGAAAAGCCATCTTTCTTTAGGAGAAATGCATGTTCCTGGTGGTAAATGCAACTTCCTGTGGGGAAAGGCATCATACTATGGTGGAGGCACACACTTTTGTTGTGTAATTACCTTCCTGTGGGTGAAATGCATCTTTCTGTGGTAAAATTGCACTGTCTTGTGTGAGGAACACATCTTGTTGCACCTTCCAGTGGGAACATGTCTTATGGGGAAGAAGCATCTTTCTGTGTACAAGCCCATCATCCTGTGGAGGAAATGCATCTTTCTGATGTGGATATATCTTCCTATGTGGGAAGCACACTTTCCTTTAAGGGAACGCAATTTCTGTAAAGAAAATGCACTTTAGTGGAAAACCGCTTCTTCCTGTGCGGGAAACACACCTTCCAGAGTGGAAATGCACTTTCCTGTGTGATTAGCTAACTTTACTTTGGGGGAACCCATCTTCCCCTGTGGGGATTGAACCTTCCTTGACCGAGTTCACCTTCCTGTGTTGGAAATCATATTCCTGTGGGAAAAACACGCCATGCTATGAGGGAAACACATCTCTTTGCACCTTCTATTAGAGAACACATCTTGTGGGTAAATACATCTTTCTGTTTGGAAACCCATCTTACTTTGAAGAAAATGCTCCTTTCTGTGGAGGGAAATGCACTTTTCACATACATTATCTATTGGGAGAAAAACATCTTCAGCCCCTTCCTGTGAAAAATGCATATACTATAGAAATCAAAACTTCCTAGGGTGGTATGAACCCTAGTTCCTGTTGGTGAAACAAAACTTGGTGTAAGAATGTTATATAGGGAGAGAAGAAAATGGTAGTGGTATAAGCAGATGTATCCATTGCCTTGTCCAGGAACAGACAGAATCACCAGCATCCAACCCGAATTAGCAGTGGAGATCAAGCTGGGAGACAGCCTGCACCCGAGTATGGCAGAAGTCTTCTGAGAGAGGTAAAATAAAGGCTTGGGAAAAGATATTAGGCCAGACCTGAAAGCTGAGAATCCGAAAGAATCCAAACGGCACTAGCACTGGTGCCAGCACCCAGGCGCGTCTCCTGAGATGGGCACAATGGAAAGAGGGTCCAAGGATCTTCTGGTCAGCAGGGGATTCTAGATCTGGGTTAACAATTAGGAAAGGCTAGGGTGTGTGGGCAGGAGAGAAATGTGCCCACCTCAAAGTGGATTCCAACCGGGGTGTCCACAGTTATTAAAGACCGAAACGTCCCAGCAGGAGAGGCGCACTCACAGCTGCAGCCTCTACCACCACTGTAGCCAGCTTCTTACAGGTCTAAGCCCTGAGCATAAGGCCTTGTGAATATAAAAACTTTGCCCATGGCTGGAGTGTGGGAGAAGGTGCCGAATTGTGGAATCTAGAGAAAGAGGGAGGTCCAGGAGAGGTGGCAGCAAGTTTGGTGCTGACTCACGCCGGAACATAACCTGAGCAGCCATTGTCCCCTGAGGAGATAACCCCTCCCTCCATTATCCAGGCAACCAATACAGCCACACCCAGGTTCCACCTTGAACTGTAAAAAAGAATTAAAACCAACCTAAACAGTCCCCGGGAATCCTAAGAGACTGGTCTAAAGAGAGACTTTGATCCCAGCAATTGGATCCTGAGAAACACAATAGTAGAGAAGACTGGGATCTTAAGCCAACCAAAGGAACATTTTACTTCTTCGTTTGTTTGTTTGTTTTTATTTCATTTTATTATTTTTATTTTCATTTTTTATTATTACTTGTTACATCTCCCTTTTTTTCTTTCTTTTCTTTGTTTCCTTGATGCTTGTTGCTTTATATTCTATTTCTCTTCACTTTATTTTCCTATCACTTTATTTTATTTTGTTATTATATTGGTTTTTTTTGCTATTTTTATACCATTTTTGAAATCAAATTTTTTGTAAATTTATTTTTTTCTTTTCTTTCATTCTCTATCCTCTTATTCACTCATCCCCCTTTCAACTTCCTCTTTGCTGAACTGAGATCCTGCCAATATACCTCCAATTCTTAACCTTATCTTCTATATATAAGCTAAGAATCTACAGATTCTGCTCCCACCCTCTCTGCTGAGATAGTCACTTATAGTGGGGTTACTATTGAAGTGAGTGAGTATATTCGTGCTTTGGTCCCTTTGTGTGGTGTCTTGTCGAGGTGAATTTTATCCTGTCTGGGCAGGTGATAGAGAGTGAATATCACAAGCAGACACCTGTAGAGGAAACTCTAACCAAGAATGCTTCAGTAATACCCCAGAACCAACTACAGAGGCAGAAAGAAGGTGGTAGTGAGGGAGAGAGCGTAAGTCTGTGAAGGAGCAAAAGGGGACTGTGTGGTCATGTGGAATGTGCCTGTATGTATGTGAGTGAGGCACAGACAGACCCTGCAGTGGTCTGGCTAAATGAGCTTTCTTAACTAGGCAGCCTTTGCTACTGTTGTAAACAGTTCCAGGAGGCCAGCCTGTCCTCAGAGTCCTAACATCTTTAAGGGGAGAGCTGATGTAATATGGAGCCAGACTTCACCCACACCCAGGGTGCTCTCAAATAACACCTGGGACTCTTCAGCCACCCCTGCCAGAGACCTGCTACTTTAGTTGTGGTCCTACAATCAACTAGTCTCCAGTCACTCTGGGTGCAGGTTCTTGTGAGTTCTAAAGTGTGCTCTCCTCTAACCAGTCCAAAGCATTACCTCAAGGCACTGCAAACACACAAGCAGCAGACATATTTGAAGCCCACCCCTGTCCAAAGAGCAGAAGCCACCCAGGCCTAAGAGCAGAAGACTCACGAGACAGCCCACTGTCAAGGATCAGAAGCTGAATGAGTGGCCGGTTTCCCAGTCGAGAGAGTAGCATCCACCTGAGCAACCTCATCCCTGTTTCAGGAGCAGCCCACACTAATCCAAGGAGCATCAGTCAAAAGCAACCTGCACCTGTCTGACGAGCTACAGCTGAGTAAGCATCTTTCCTCTATCCAAGGAGCAGAAGTCACATGTGCAGCTCACTCTTACCTAAGGCACAGCAACCACACATGCAGCCCAACACCCAACTGAGAACCAACAACTGAGTGAGCAGCCTGCACCGCTGAGAGGAGCAGACACCCTGTAAGCAACCTGCCCCTGTCCAAACAGCTACAGCATAATGAGCAACCCTCTGCATCTAAGAAAAGCACCAGTATGTAGTCACCCTAAAGCCAAAGAACAGCAACCATGTGATCAGCCCCCTCTGTCCAAGGAATAGCAGCTGTGTTAGCAGCTTCCTTTAGCAGCCAGAGATACACTCCTGCTAACAGCACCCACCAGAGAAGCCACTCTTATCTGAGGAGCAACCACATTGAGGAGCAACTGCAGCCCAAGGAACCACCACCACCCAAGGAGCAACCCCTGCATGACTTGACATCTAGATTAGTCAGTGTGACCAAAAATGGGCAGACAAAGAAACCTGCAAAGAAAAGAGAAGGAGGAATTGCCATAAAAGCAGCTAGGTGAAACAGATGCATGCAATATGTCAGAAAAAGAATTCAGAATAAGAGTCCTAGAGTGCATAAATCGGATGGAGGAAAAATATCAATATCATACGTAAGAATCAAGAAGAAATGTAGGGTGATATAGCTGCCATAAATAACACCATGGAAAGTTTCAACAGTAGATTAGGAGAAGCAGAGGACCGAATTAGTGAATTAGAAGACAGAGAAGCAAAACACACTCAAACTGTACTGCAATTAGAAAAAAAAAATTAAAAGACAGGAGGAGAGCCTAAGAAAGCTATGGGCCAACATGAAAAGAAGCAACACATGAATAATAAAGGTGCCAGAACAACAGGAAGAGGAACAAGAAACAGAAAATGTATTTGAAGCAATAATCTCAGAAAACTACCCTGAGGTGGAGCAGAAAAAAATCACACAAGCATAAAGAGTCCCAAAGAAGACAAATCCAAAAATATCCACACCAAGACACATTATAATTACCACAGCAAATGTTCAGGACAAAGAGAGAATCTTAAAGGCTGCAAGACAGAAACAGAAAGTTACATAAAAGAGAGCTCCCATTATATTGCCAAATTATTCCTAAACAGAAACATATGAAGCCAGAAGAGAATAGATGGAAATTTACAAAGTGATGCAAAGCAAGGGATTGAATCCAACATTACTCTATTCAGCAAGGCTATCATTAAAAACCGAAGGGGAAATAACAAGCTTCACAGACATAAAAAGGCTAAGGGAGTTTATCACCACAAAGCCAGCAATGCAAGAAATGCTAAAGGGACTGGTTTAAAAAGAAGAAATAAAAATGTAAGAAACGGCACAGGCACAAAAAATAAAATGGCTACAAACAAGTAGCTTTTAATAATAACTTTAAACGTAAATGAACTAAATGCTCCAATCAAAAGACATCAAGTAGTTGAATGGATAAAAAAAAACATGACCCATATATTTGCTGTTTACAAGAGACTCGCCTCAGAATAAGGGACTCACATAGACTGAAAGTGAAGAAATGGAAAAATATCTTTCAGGCAAATGGAAAGGAAAAAAAAGTTGGGGTAGCAATACTGAAGTGAAGACCATATTAAGAGATAAGGAAGGCCACTTCATAATACTAAAGGGATTGATACAACAAGAGGATGTAACCCTGATAAACATATATGCACCCAATGCAGGAGCACGCAAATACATAAAAAAAAAACTCCTGGAAGATATCAAGGGAGAAATTAACAATACAATCATAGTAGGAGACTTTAATACACCTCTGACATCAGTGGATAAATCCTCTAGACAAAAAAATCAACAAAAAAACGGCAATCATAAATGACTCACTATATCAAATGAACTTAATTGACATCTTCAGAACACTTCACCAAAAAGCCGCAGAATATACATGCTTCTCAAGTGCACATGGGACATTTTCAAAAATAGACCACAAATAGGGTCACAAGCAAAATCTCCCTAAATTCAAGAAGATTGAAATCATATCAAGCATCTTCTCAGATCACAATGGCATAATATTATAAATAAACTACAATAAAAACAATCCAAAACATTCAATTGGATGATGAATAACATGTTATTTAATATTGACTGGGTTATCAATGAGATCAAAGAATAAATTAAAAACATCCTGGAAACTAATGACAATGAAAACACAAAAAACCAAAACCTATGGGACACAATGAAAGCAATCCTGAGAGGGAAATTTATAGCTCTGCAGGCCTACCTCAAAAAACAAGAAAAAATGATAGTAAATCATCTCAATATACAACTCAAAGAATTAGAAAGAGAGCAACAAGAAACAGTGAGGAGAAGGAAGGAGATAATAAAGATTAGAGCAGAAATTAATGACATAGAGACCAAAAAAAAAAAAAATACAAAAGATCAATGAAACCAAGAGCTGGTTCTTTGAAAGGATAAACAAGATTGATAACC
>PVJC01037190.1:0-17341 GCA_004026665.1 Murina feae | reverse complement strand
CCTGCTTGGCAGCTCCCCAGACCCCTTGGCGGCACTGGGAAGTGGGGAAAAAAGGCAGCAGGAGACGGGTGAGTGGGAAAGAGTTGGCGGCCTGCTTGGTGCCTTCCCAGGTTCCTTCCAGGGATCAGGGAGCAGGAAAAGGCTGGCCTGACCACGAGGCGGGGTTTTCCCTGCTTTCTGGTGGCTGGAGGAAGATGGGCAGTAGGCAAGCTTGGAAGGCAGGCCGCACCCAGCCCTGGCCACGCTCAAAAAAGAGAACAACATGCTGGGGAGGGCAAGAGTCTGAGAGATCAACATAGAGGGGGTGCCTGCTCCAAGCCTCCACGGTGTGCCTGGGGGCAGGCCCCCAGCAGGTAGACACACACAGGAGGACTGCTCCGAGCCTCAGATGCGGCTGGGGGCAGGTCCCCAGTGGTGACACACATACACACACACACACACACACACACACACACAAAAGTCGCCTGGCAGACTGGGGCCATCATAGGACATCCACTGAGGGGTCCCAAACTGTGAGAGGGCACAGGCCGGGCTGAGGGACTCCCTCCACCCCGAGTGCACAAATTTTTGTGCACCGGGCCACTAGTAATTCTATAATTGTATGATATTATGGGGTAACAGTTAAACCCCAAAATCTTATGGCTTAAATAACAACAATTTGTGTGTCATAGGCAGAAAGCTGGATTGCAAGATAGTTGAGAGACACCTAATGATGCCTGTGGTGTCTCATCAAACCAAGCTGGAACCCCACTTTCACCATGGCAGGGGACCCATCTCAAGCCACATCGCTCTGCTACCACTTCATTGACCAGAACAAGAATCATGGTCTAACCTAATTGGAAGGTAGCTAGCTCAATGTTTAGTCATTATCACATCCCTGAAAGACAGCTCTAAAATGGACACTGTGGACACTTAGCATTGTCTCTGCCATTGTGCTAAATCAGAATAGAGCAAGGAGTCTCCAGTGGAATATTTCTTCTGTCCCATCTTTAACATCATGGCATTTAGAAAATGTTTGTCACTCAGTGCTTTCCAAGAGAGCAGGAGAATTTTCCTCTTAATTGAATGACACTTGACATTGAGGGGTGGTCCATAGACTTCTCTTGGACTATTAATACATCCGGAAGTTCCACATTCCCTAACTCTTATTTCTCATGCTTAATGGTGAGAAATTTGTGCTTCTTCCATTGAGTGTTTGGCTAGTGGGAAGAATTGACGGGGACTTACATGACACATGTGTTGAAACATGGAATGCTCATAGGTCGCCTCTGGAATGAGAAATATAAATAGAAAGTGAGAGAAAGAGCTATAAGGTTAGTTTTACTAAAAAGAGCTTTCATGTTGATTTAGGTATCCTATGTAATTCTATATTTTTTTTAGGCAGGAAGAATAAGGCTTAGAGAAGAGAAAGAGCAAAGAAAATGATTATGAAAAATCAAACATGAGAGCATAGAGGTCAATTCAGACAGAGCTTGGGAATGGTACTAAGTAGGAGACATCAGCAGGCTTTTCGTTTGCCCTTTCTCTTTATCAAAGTAAGGGGAGCCTTGTCTTGATTGAATGGCTTCCACTGTGGGGCCTGGGTGGTTTATGCAGTGGGGTAGATGATGAAAGATGACATTCTTAGGTTAAGGCCTTTGGGATGGTAATGTGCGTAGAAGGATTTTTCCTGGGAGATTTGCTTCTGCCCACTAATTATGGTCATGTATTTTATGGCTTTGGGAATTCCACGGCCACTAGAATGAGTCCCAGTGCCACACAAACAGTGTTTAGTGTCTGACTCAGCAAAAGCAGTAACTGTTTGGACTTCCCATGGTGCTTCTGAAACTGCCTTTTGTAAAATCAGTCTTGACATTAATTTCCACATCCCAAAATGTGTTTTCTTGCCTCATCCTGCATAACTGGTTTGCAGTAGCAACTGATGATACCCACCTTTTAAAAATTCTCTCTAAGTTTCAGGCCCTACTTTTTTTATGTTTATCCTTTTATCTGGCCTCTACTTCTCCTTAGCTTTACCAGGAAACACCTTTCCTGCCAACTCTTTAAATATTAACATTGTTTGGATTTTTATCCTTGGTCTTCCTTGTTCCTCCTTCAATATGTTTTCTTAAGAGCACCATATCCACATTAGTGGTATTCAACTACCACCAAGAACTTTTAAAATGACAAACTCTGGGTCAGTTCAACCACCCACTTTCTCTGTGCCTACACCAAGGTGTATCCACTTGAAAAAAATAAGAGAAATAAGCAGTTGGTGCTATTCCCCATTGGTAGTCTACCAGGGGTCCTCAAACTTTTTAAACAGGGGGCCAGTTCACTGTCCCTCAGACCATTGGAGGGACGGACTATAGTTAAAAAAAAAATAACAAACTATGAACAAATTCCTATGCACACTGCACATATCTTATTTTGAAGTAAAAAAACAAGGCGGCAAAACACCCGGTGGGCCGGATAAATGTCCTTGGCCGGCCGCATGTGGCCCACAGGCCATAGTTTGAGGACTCCTGCTGGCCCAAGCCCCTAGCACTGCCGGGCTGTTTTTCTAGTTGTTATAAATTCTGTCCTCTCTAAATTTCAGCATGAGCCATTTGGGATTTTCTATCCCTAGTAACAGATGATGCCTCATTTATCTTCACAGATTGGAAAGAGCCAGCCTACCAAAAATGAGAGGCTGATCAGTGTTGTTCAGAGACCAAGGAAGGTCCGATCTCAGTGGTGAATTTAGAAATAAGGCCGCCATTGCTTAGTTTGCTAAGATTTTCAGCAGAGGAGCTGGGGAAAAAATCACACTGCAGTGGGTTATCAAAATTGACAGGGATAATAATTCCTTTGCTCTAGAAACTTCCTTCTGGTTTTCCTACTGCTTGTTGTCCAGGTGTTCCTAGTAAAGAGAGAAGGTGGTTGAGGCTCACATCTCTGGTTTAGGTGACTGGTTGAGTAGTAGTGCCTCTCTCTGAATTGTAATAGCTAGTGTTTCCCAGACTCTCCGTGGTAAAGGATCAGCTTTCAAAAAAAAAATCTCTTTTGTTGTATATGTTTGTGAACTATAACAAAAACGCTTACTGGAAGCATGCTCGTGCAGGTAGCTGTTGCAGCATTGTCAAATCGCTATGAAGGTATTCAGCTGCTTACTTTTAGTTTCTGTATTTACTTCATGGACCAGTTCAGATAATCCCAGACTATCACTGGTTCACAGCTCATGCTCTTAGGTGCACTGACCGAGAGAACATATAGGGATTAGCAATGTGGGGGATGCTGATACATTTCATTTGGACATGGGGAAATTGAAGCACTGTTGGATATCAAAACAGTGATATCGGATAGGTAATTGGGTAGAGCACATGATAGACACTTTAGGGAAAAGTTAACCCATAAAATACCACGATGTCCATCAATTGTGGAATAAAAAACTACAATGTGGCACATCTGTATCATGGTAAACTATTCAGGAGTAAAGAATGTGAGCATTAAAGCTAAATGTCCCAGTATAGAAAGAGCTCCAAGACATGTTAGTAGGTCAAGAGAAAAATAGGGTATGCCATGACACAATTACATTTTTATAATACACATGTATATAAGAAGCATTGACAACCTCTGGAAGGACATACATTTATTAACAGTACAATAGTTGCTTTTATGAAGCAAGTTAGGGTTAATGGGGACTGTAATAGGTTAGATGTATATGTTACCTTTTAAAAAAATATAAGTTTTTATTGATTTCAGAGATAAAGGGAGATAGAGATAGAAACATCAGTGATGAGGGAGAATCATTGATTGGCTGCCCCCTGCATGCCCACACTTGGGACTGAGCCCACAACCCAGGCATGTGCCCTGACCAGAAATCAAACCATGACCTCCTCATTCCTAGGTCGACACTCAACCACTGAGCCATGCCAGCTGAGCCATATATTACTTTTCAAAGTTAACTTCTCTATTGATTTTATACAGAAAATTTTTATAGTATAATTTGGGTAAATAAAAATCAGAATCATAAAGTTTTGTATCACTTAAAATTGCTTTAAAACAATAGAATTATAAAAGTAATCAGTGGTATGTTATAGTTTAATGGTGTAGTAATTAAGGACGCAATTTAACATAGTGAGTATCAGTCTTTAGTAGCATATAGTCACAAGTTCAAGTCCAGGTCTGCCACTTATAAGCTGTATGATCCTGGAGAAACCTTTTAACCTCTAGCCTTAGTTTTCTCATCATTAAAATGGAGATGGTAATGGTATTTACCTTGTGTTATTGTGAGAATTTATTTTAATTATTATTTATTATTTTAACTACTTAAACCATTTTTACATGATATAATGCTTATAATATGCTTAGCTCAGAGCCTGGCAAAAGTGCATTATATAACATCATAAATGTCATATCCTTCAAACATTTTGTTGTTTGACTCTTCAAAAATGTGGAATTACATAAAATATGAAATCAGACAGCATCTGTCTCTTTTCCCCCTTCTGTAGTTAGATTATAATAGCAAAGCAAAAGAGCTAGAATATTTTCACTTTCATTTTGTTTGCTTATTTGTTTTGGATACAGTGCCTTTGAACAGTTGGTCATAATTGGGTCTTGAGAAAGATCATTGGGAGCCAGAGAAAACTTCGGATTCTCAGTCATAACGGTTGTGTGGTTTGGGGCCCATAACCTCTGAAACCCACTGTGCTGCTCTGTTACATGGGGCTGGTATCCCTTTCCTCCTTGAGCTGTTGTTGAGATTGACAGATATGATCTGGATAGGCCCTTGCAGAACTCATGCTCCATACATTTTACTTCTCTTTCACTTCTCTGAATAGACAGGGCATTGAAAAACATTCTCTGTTTCAAAATTTTACTTTAGATAAACTTATATGATTGCATTAAAAAACTACATCTCAAATATACTTGTAAATTTTTGCTTGCATCTTGGCTGGTAAATTTTTTTTTCAAAACCCTGGAAAGTCCTTCCAGAATACTCATTCCATGTAATCAATTAGGCAAACATTCTTATCCTCTCCCCTCAACTTGCTTAATTCAAAATACACTGACATATTTTCTTCTTGACTTCTCAGATTGAGAAAAGAAAGAACTTGACAGAAGGAAGTTTTAAAAGTCCTTTTTGAATGATAATGGCAGAAATATATGGTGTGTGAAAAGGTGGGGAGCATCCCACATAATGAATCATATGCAGACGGTACGGCGGAGAATTCAATACCGTGCTTCTAAAACCTCCATAGTGCTTACTGTAAGTGATATTTTTGTGGCCTTTTCTTTGCCCAGATATTTGTCATTCTGCAGTTGATTTAGAAAGAGATTCATGGAAAGTCATAATTATTTAAAGAAGGGAACAGGCAAAGTGTTCTTTTGCCATGTCTATAAATCTTTCCTTATGCTCTGCTGAGAACTCCACTCTGACTGTCTGATTTAACCATGTAACAGGAGTATATTATAATGTCAGGAGTTGTCAGACCCTCAGAACTCTCCATAATGCGTGATCACAGCAGGGACAATTTCACTGTAACATTTGTGACTGCCAAGTATAAATACCATTCAGTTGGCACATTGACATCTCATCAACGTGTTCTTCTCCATCCTTATACCTTAACTTTATTGAAGTATTTAAATTTGTAAAGTTAGACAAAGCTAAAATAAGAAAATTAAAATTCATAATAGAATGACAATGTCAGAAGGAAAACATTAAAAAAAGAGAATTTTAAAAATATTACAAAGGTATTGAAAAAGATGGTGCACTTATTGTCAGTTCTGTTTCCATTAGTTTTCTCCAGAGCATAAAAGCATGTCTCAAAACTATTTAAAATAGTAGATATTGAAAAAAAATCACTGCAACACGAGATTTTAAAACGTCATGGAGAGGCTTGAGAGAAGATTCCTTTTTCATGATGAAGTTACCAACTAGGAGCATTTCACTAATTTTTCAGTGTGTTCATCTGCCACAGTGCGTGACACTATGGCTCCCTTAACAGCTATTATTTTTTTAAATGGAAAAAAATGTTAATTCTCCCATAAACTCAGATGTGAAAAATGAGTTTACAGATGCAGTATACTCATTTTTTTAGTGCGATTATGCACATTGAGTACGCGCACCTTTTTTTTTTTTGTAAAAATGTGAAATCAATAATTAAAAATAAAATATAGAAAGGAAGATGGAAATGCATTTCTTTCTGGAAATACCTTACTGAACTCACCTTTGTACTTCTAGATTAACCTTAACTTCTTGGTTAGTGATTTGCAAACATCCTGGTTTTCCCCTCAGAATCAACATTTCCTGATTGTCACGGAGGAAGGAGCTCACTAGGGTTATGTGCATGCGGAATACACTATAGCTTGTGCCCAGAGAGGAGATATTTGTCTCTTATTCTGTTTCACGGTGAATTCTCTCCCCTGTCTGAAAACCAAACATTGTTGCTAAAGTCTGGAGCCATCCCTCTCCCCAGGGTGTATTGGAAGTCTGGACTTCATGCCTCAGCTACAAGACTGCATCTTCATATTCAGCGCCACTACTAACACCCAATGAGGGTATGGACAGGTCACTGGGTTGTCCCAGTGCCAAAGCAAATATGCTCAGAGAAAGATACGTATTCAGTAGACACGAGACATGTCCTTTGGTTGGTAAATAAAAACCAACTCTTTAAATAAACAAATAATGTACTTAAATCGGACACCAGCTTTCTTGGTCTTGATGTGTTTCCTCAACTTTTGAAGTTATAATACTAGTGTATTCTGCTCTGTTCGTTGCATGCCATTTTCCGTTTTGCTGACAGCATCCTCTTAGATTAGGTTAATGTCTGGTTGGGCGAGGGAGGCCTTGCAGATTCACCCCTCTCCGTTAGACTTACTTACACCCCACCTAACATTTTATTTCTCACTTCACTCACTCTTCCCAGGCACTCCCGCCCAGCTCACGGCTTCAACGGCCATCTCCTCGTGTTCCATGCCTTGTTGAGTTTCATCTTCAGCCCAGAGCCCTCCTCTAAGCTCCGGACTGGTATGTTCAGTTGCCTATTTGGTATCTGCATGTGGACATCTTAGTCGTTTTACATTCTACCTATCCTAAACGGAACTTGTTACCTATCACCTTCTCTCTGCAATCAAAACAGCATAAGATTGTTTTCTAGCTCTGCTTTTCAAGGGCAAGCAGCCTGGAACCTGTTATCCTTGAAGACTTGCTTTTTTCATGTGCTGTGTCCAATCAATCCGCCACCAGGTCCTGCTGATTTTATTTTCTCAGTATCTCCCCCCCCAGAACCAACAAAGTCTTCCGTTTTCATTGCTACCACCCTGTTCAAGCTGTCATCCTCCTCACCTGGAGACTGTGAACCCCTCCAAAAACTTTCACTCTGTTGCTCTAAAATCAGGGCTACACTGCACAGTGCTGCAAGTCACCACTGGAATGATGTGGGATTTTTTTGTTTTATAAAACGAAACTTTCCATCCCAGGCTCCTGTTTAAACAACCAACTGGTTTCTCATTGATCTTAGAATAAGAATCAAAATATTTAACATGGTCTCTCAGCTCTGCCTGGTCACCCCCTACCTCCCTCTCTCACACATCCCTTCCTTGGGGCTTTTCAGCTCATCCCTTCTTCGTCAACACTCCCTCCTCACCACACACACAGCTTCTCATCCATGCCTACTTTTTGTTCAGATCTCAGCAAACTCATTACTTCCTCAAGAAAGTCATCTTGCCCCATCTGTTTTAGGTCAAATCTTCCTCTTATAAACTCTCAGAGCACCCTTTCAGTTCCCTTTTCCAGAAAAGTTTTACATTTACACTTGCTTCAGTTGAGATTTTATAAACATCTTCCACACTGATGATAAACTCCATACCAGCAGGCACTATGTCTGTTTCTGCTAAATATTGTATCTCCACCCCTCAGCGTCGCACTTCCACTGGCTTCGGGGGCGATTCAGAGTTCTACTTGTTTATGCTCGAGTCCCATGTCTGCCTTAACTGGTAATGCTGGTTGGTTTTCTGCTTCTGATACTTTAGGACCCTTCATCCCTCTCTGCCTGGTTTGCATTTTTATGCATCTGTACATTGTCCTGATGAGTAAGATATACTTTCTTTAAATGGATAAGAAATTCATTATTATTTTTATTTGTATCATTTGGACTTTACTGTTTGTACTCAGATCAGTTTTTTTTTTTTTTTTCAGTGCAACACTAATGGATGGGTTACAGTAGCCTTTGTTCCCTGGGTGTGCTCATTTTGCATCTGGTTTTCAGAGCTGTACTTTGTCATCAACCATCTGCTTCTTAAGACAGGTCTCCATGTTCTCTAAGGATCTCAACTCCATCTGTTAAAACTTCCTGAGTATTTTGTTCATTGTCAACCCAATTAATTTAGTCTAACCCTCTTCCCTGGCCTAATTCTGGTGATTACAGCTTCCTGATAAACTTTGAATCTCAGGTTTCACAATTTCCCCAAGTCCGCTGACCTCCCTCCAGGTCTCAGGGACACCCTGGGTCTTTGTTTTCTAGCCCTTAAAGGAGGTATTTATCTACCTCCACAGTTTTAGGAATAAAGGACAAGAGTTGAAGAACTTTCACTAAAAATACTGCCCCTCATGATTGCATACATTTCATTTTCATCGGTTTTTTGCTGTTGACTTTCCAAAAATTTCACCTATTTTGCTTTTCAACCACAGCAGGGAGAGGGACACATATAATCTTTTTTTTTCTTTATTGACTGTATTCCCTATGCTGTACTTTACATCCCTGTGACTATTTTGTGACTACCAATCTGTACTTCTTAACCCCTTCACCTTTTTCACCCAGCCCTCCTCCCCTAGCAACCATCAGTCTATTCTCTGTGTCTATTATCTGTTTCAATTTGACAGTCTTTAATATCTGTACATTGAATCTTAAAATTAAAATGCTGTTATTCCAAGAGAAAAGTTCTTTTTAGTACTTTTAAATCCGTTGGTACTTCTAAATCCTTTGGCCCACTATGTGCAGATGCATAAACAGAAGGAGGTTGCTCCATTAGTGATACAGTAGGTCAGATGCTCTAGGCAAGTCTTTTTGTGGTTACTTAAAAGAATATTTTTAAGTGGATGCATCTTTCTCATTAGTGCAACAAAATATCTTTACAAAGAAAAAATGAAAGGGTAGTTAGATTAAAAATTAAAGAATCTTCTGGAAAAAACCCCCAGTATATAATTTGCCTTTAGTGCTTTTATCAGGCAGTTGAAAGAACCTACTATGTGCTGTAGGAGCATAAAGATTTAAAGGTTACAGTCCCTGCACTCAGCAGCTTATTCCAAGCAGAACACAGAAATACAGTGAATGCTCAGTAGAGAGTAATACAAAGTTAATTACATACACAAACAAATTTTGAGCTCAAAAATAGTAAAATAACCTACTATAAGATATTTATTTTAAAAGGAGAAGAAGTGGACACAAAGAAATTTGTGGGAATTATTTAAGGTTCTGCAGAAATAGAATTTGGAACCCTTCTGCTGCTCTTTTATTTGTTACATCTATGTGCTATAGGGGAAAGTTCATATTCTCTGATCTACTACTCCTGGGAGAGATCTTTCTAAAACTCTTTTTAACACTAGAGTATTGCCTTGAGTGAAAATTGACGTTGGTGATCCAAATTGAGAAAAATAGACTCGAGACCGTCTCTACTCATTAACTCTGTGAACAGCAACACCCTTACCTGGAAGAAATTTGCTAAAAATGCCAAATTTCAGTCTCTACCCAGATCTTCTGAATTATGATCTTTACTTAAATTCTTATTCATGTTAACGTTTGAAAAGCTTATCTCTAGAATCCTTGATTTAGATCAGTGGTCAACTGATCTCACTTTAATATGCATCAGAGTCATGGGGAGGATTGGTCAGGCAATCGTGTTGAGCTTCAGCCTCAGAGGGGAGGCCATAGCATTTGCCAGCGACCTGCTGCTAATCTGGTGGCTATATTTTGAGAACTAGTGGTCAAAACAGTGATTCTCTATTCTGATTGTGCATCCAAATCTCCTGAGTAGCTTTTAAACAATGCCAAGGCCTAGACACCATCTCCTGATAATTAGTTTTGCATGAGGCCAGTCATTTTCTTGAAAACTTCCTCATGATTCTAATATGCCCTCTGGATCAGGAGCTACTTGCTAGAAGGAGAGCCTCTGCATTTTCTGTGATTTGTGTGGGTCCCATGAAACTCCCACCTTTCTAGTGACTCCAGGATCCCATCTCTGTTCACACAGACTTCTGCATGTCTCCAGGCCAGAGCTGTGCAGTGGTTAAAAGTTTACCAAGCTTAAACCTGCTTTTACTGGCTGTGTGGCCTTGGACAGGTTACTATATGTCTGAGCTTTAGTACTGTATCTGCTAGATGGAAATAGTAACTTAAACCACTGTGGCCTGTTATAAGAAGTGTTAAATAAAGTATCAAATCACCTGATCATATTAGAAACTCAGTAGTTGGTAACTTATAATAAATGTGATAGTTCTCGTATCATGGGAGATAAGATGAGTTTACAGTATTACTTAGAGTCATACCATTCATTTTTTTTCCAAATCTGAAAGTCTTTAAAAGCATGTTCAATATTAAAACTGTATTGACTGAGTGGAATTCAGTGGCAGGCATAACTCCTGAAGAGGCCCAAACAAGGAAGTTTGCTTGTGATATTACAGTTTATTGCTCTCACCATCGTTATTCGAAGTCTGTTCAACTTGCAGTTCTGTTCAGCACCCGAGGCAGTCATGCCTTCAGGAAGTGACTTACTGAATGGTGCCATGGATGGTTTACTCTTGAGAACTCCAAGGAATTGTAAGTTTCTCTCAACACTAACGTGGCCGAGGTCAATGATAAATGTGTCAACCGACTGACCTATCCTTGATTATGTTAGGAACAAATTAAATGTTTTCTATGGAAAACTCCGTAATTTCTCTCATGCTGAATATTCAGGTGTGCAGTGAATGTTGTAACCAGTGGCTTTGGCAGACCATCTGGGTTTAGTTAGGTCATAAGAGTTCATCACTGTAGTCACATGCAAATACCTAAGTACATGTTCCTAGGGGAAGCCTGGGGAACACTAGTTCAACCCCCCACAGTTCCTCAATGAGGAGCCAGGCGTGAGACTAGGAACCGTGTTCACCCAGGTACACATTTTTGTGGTATATTCCTTTTGTGATTGTCATTATGTGGTCACATTTTGAATTCACCAAGCTTCTGTCCTATATTTAAGATGCTATTTTTTTAATATGCTGGCAAGGGTTGTTATAATATAGGTCCTCTTTAACCTAAGGTTAAGTGAATTTCAGGATCTTACTTCAAGTTACAGTTATCATTTTTATAGGTATTTGGGGTACCTGATAATTCTTGTGTAATTGTGTGTATGTATGTTCATGAAAATGTGTCTGTGTTTCTGAGTCTATATATGTGTGTGTGCATATGAGAAGGTGTGTGTGTGTGTGTGTGTGTGTGTGTGTGTGTGTGTGTGAATATGTGCGACTGAGTGTGTGTTCCTGAGTCTGTGGGCGTATATCTACACACACACACACACACACATACACACACATACAAACTTTCTCATATGTATACACACACATGTATGTGAGTGTGTGAGTGCATGTGAGTGTGTAGGTGTGTGTACAAATGCGAGGGAAGTCCTGGATCCATTCTCCCCATGAAACTCACTGTGCTCCTCAGCCAAGAGCCAGAGCTTCCCCAGCTCTCTCCCGGGTCTGGGCTAACAGAAAGTCTGCCACGTTCAGGCTGCACACTGTCTAAACTGAAAAATGTCCCCCTTTACTTAGGGTATTTTTGGTATCAAAGACTCTTTAGTCACTTGTAGACTTAACAGTCTTTAAAAATAAAACCTTTATTTCTTTTTTGAGTGCTGCAATGTAGTCTCTGTTGGTGCTAAATGAAAACCGAGTTTGGAAGAAACATGTGCCAAAAAAAGAAACGTTCTATTAGCAGGATGACTTGCTATAGCTGTTTTGAATTGCAGTAGAAACTATTTTATTCTCCAAGTGTGAAAAAGTTTTGAAGCTCATGTACACTCCTCTAGAAAGGAAATCACAGAAGCTAAGGGTTTGAAGGACCCACAGAGCTTCCCTTCTCCCCTAGGTCTCAGGTCCTAGCTTCTCTGAAATGAAAGTCTTGGGTTATTTTTCATATGTCATCCCTCTCATTTGCTTCCCCAAAGAATCACAATTTAGGAATTTTTCCCCCATTTGAACACCCTGGACAGCCAGACCTGCCTGACATGAAATATGTTACTTGTTCTGGATCTTAAGTGAACTATCTAGTATGATGTTCAAATGTTTTCTTAAAGGAATACCAATCATTTACGAAGACAGAATAAAGCATGCCTGACACCTCAGAAAGGCATTCACTTATCTAGGCACTAAAATGTTGCTTATTTAGGTTAGAATTATACAACTGGAACATAAAAGAGGTCATTTTTAGAGATACAATAATTAATCTTTTGTAAAAGATGATGCCTTGCAATTTAAAGAAGCTTCTCCAAAAGGCAAAGTCTGGGGTATTGATAAATTTATTGACATTGTCAAGTAGAATATTTATGTTAAAATACTCCAAGGGTAAAGCATAAGATCTTCAACAAAATTGATATCTATCAAATGAACACATTGTCTAAGCTGATAATCCATGACACCTCCTAGGATATTTTCAGTTTATATGAAGTTTCTCCCTGTGTCCCTATCCAATGTGTAGTCAGGGGGAAAATTCGCCACTTTTCTCTTGTAAAAACCTATTTTATATTATTTATTTATTTCACACTTAGTTCACGAATATCCAATCATGGCAGTGTCAGTCATAACACCGGGACTTTAGGGGATGGACAGATGATAAACCTCACAGTCCCCACTTGTTCACAAACAGGTGAAACCTATGTTGTATTTGTAGCTACAAGACACGTGACATTTCTGTCTGGAACAAAAAGCACATCCAAGAAATGGAGAAAAACAGGGTGATAAATTAACAACTAAAAGATAACAATACATAAATAAATATAAAAAACTGGTGGGGAAATAAACCTACGCATTTCCCCCGAATGCCCTTCCTCCAGTGACCCACACTGCTTATGTTTTCTGAGGAAAGACGTGTCTGACCCCAGGGACTACAGTCCTCATAGAAAACAACAAGCCAATGAGAAAAGCACAGTGACCTTTCTCTAGGTCAGGGGCTGGCAAATGTTGTCACAGAGGGACACATAGCAAATATTTTAGGCCTTGTGGGTCAAGAGACGAAATCAAGCCTGTTATGTAGGCCCTTATATAGCCATTTATGGTACCCATTAAAAATGTAAAAAAGCATTTTTTGCTTGTGTGCTATACAAGAACCGGTGGTGGTGGGGATTGCGCTTTCATTAATTAATTGGAATTTCAAAATTCTGTCCTGTATCAGATATACCATCAATGTTTTATAAAAATTAAATTAGTTAGGACAGAGTTTTAAAACATTTGGATACCATTCCCCCCTCAACACCATTGCTATTTTCCATTTAAAGTACTATTTTAAGAACAGGACGGTCAGCCTTCAAACTGGAGAAATTTTCCTCATGGGAAATTTCTATTGTCTTATCTCAGAGTCAATAAGTTATAAATCAGAAGATGAACACAGAGCTAATAGCAGAGATGTAAATAGAAATAATAAGAATGGTAGAGGATGATCAAAGGACTGGATTCAATGTCAATACTTTATGATTGGATACTCTGATATGAGATTTCTTTTTTCCCCCATTCATTTTTTTTTTTATATCCTCTCCTGAAGATATTTTTTCATTGATTTTTAGAGAGAGGGAAATACACACACACACACACACACACACAGAGAGAGAGAAAGAGAGAGAGAGAGAGAGAGAGAGAGAGAGACAGAGAGAGAGAGAGAGAGGTGAGGGAAACACACCAATTGGTTGCCTTCTGCATGAGCCCCTACCAGGGCCCAGGCTGAGGAGGAGCCTGCAACCGAGGTACATGCCTTTGACCACAATTGAACATGGGACCCTTTGGTCCACCGTCCTAGACTCTATCCACTGAGCCGAACTGGATAGGGCTGATACGAGACTTCATAATGAATATTTATGTCATTCTAAAAGTTTCAGAAGAGATATTTCACATTCAATTGTTGCAAACTTGCTTGAAAACATTATCTAGTGATGGAGGTATGTGCTACTCGAGGGAGAATGGTATGTTTTCATCTGTTCATTCACCTGGGGCGAACAGGCACATTCTCTTCAAGGTGGGAGCACGTGGGAAGCAAGGAGTGTCTCGACCCATCCTTTCTCTGTGCTTTCATCTTAGAAGAAACACAACTTAGCAATATATTTTTCTCCATTGGCATTTGTGGGATTATGTAGTTTGTCTTAATTAAGGAAAAGAAAAGAAACTCGATATTTCTGTTTGAATCCATATAGGTGGTAAAATATATAAACAAGACAGGAAAGGATGATACATGGGAAGAACACAACCTTTCCAAGCAAACAGGAAGCTACAAAACAATTTGGGGGGGGGGGTGGAATGTGATGTGCCAAGCAACTCACATTTTTTAAAAAGTCAACCATCAACTCATTAACCAGTGTCTGCAAGCAGATGTTGGCTTAAGCTGTGATGCTCTTTGGTGTGTTCAGGGAAGTGAAGATAGATATCAGCTTTTTCAAACAGAAAGTAGCTATCTAGGATAAAAAATGACTTCTTCCCTCGAATCTTACTTGCCATATTATGTTACATTAGAGGAGGAACAGAACGTTAACTGTGCAATGAGACAGGGATACAAAAGTGTAAAGGAGAACACACTTTCTCGGCTTAGATACATGCCATCATCTTAGTCACGGGTAGCCATTCTGAAAAGATGGCCAGATTGTTTTATGCAAACCAGTTGCTTGTGAATTGAAAGAAACTTGTCAGAAAACAACCCCAAAGTCTCGTGAGAGATGCTTTGCTATTTTAAATAGAAACAAGAGACAAGGCAATGCAGAGTGAGTGACTCAGTACTGGGTGCTTTCAACTGTAATGTCCAGGCCTCTTGTTAATGTGAGCACCCACATTTTTAGGGCTGCTGATGCTTTTCTTTCCCCCCCAATATATATATTTTAGAGGCCCGGTGCACAAACTCATGCGCCAGTGGGGTCCCTCTGCCTGGCCTGTTGGATCATGCCAAAACTGGCTCTTTGACATCCCCCGAGGGGTCATGGATTGTGAGAGGGCACAGACCAGGCCAAGGGACCCCACTGGTGCACAATTGGGACCAGAAAGGGATGCAGGAGGGCTCCAGGGTGTGTCCGGCCCATCTTACTCAGGCCCCATCCGCCAGATCCCAGCAGCAAACTAAGCTACTGGTCAGAGTGTCTGCACCCCTAATGGTCAGTGCACATCAGGGTGAGTGGCCTTAACATATTATGCTTTGATTGGTTGAATGGCCAACTGGTCAACCGGACACTTAGCATAGCAGGTTTTTATTACATAGGATAATATTGATTACAGAGAGAAAGGAGAGGGAGTGAGATAGAAACATCAATGATAGAGAGAATCATTGTTTGGCTGCCTCCTGCACGCCCCCTACTGGATATGGAGCCCACAACCCGGATATGTGCCCTGACCAGGAATTGAGCTGGGACCTTCTGGTTCATAGGTCAATGCTCAACCACTGAGTTATGCTAGCTGGGTGCTGATGCTTTTCAATACTGTACTTGATTCTTGACAATGAGCTTCTAGATCTTCATTAAAATCATTGTAGTTTATTTCTCAAGATGGAGTTTAATACAAATATTTTCAGAGTGGATAGACTGCATATTTGATTTATTTTGGTGAGAAAGTATCATTTCAAGGTGAGAAAAATTAACAAGGATAAATAACTGTTAATGGAAAAATTAAACTGTTGAAAATATATAAGGATGGTGAAGACACTTTTTGATTTTAATAAGATTTGTACTTACTCTCTGCTGTGCAGTCTTTCTTTCTTTTTTAAAATATATTTTATTGACTTTTTACAGAGAGGAAGGGAGAGGGATAGAGAGTTAGAAACATCAATGAGAGAGAAGCATCGATCAGCTGCCTCCTGCACATCCCTGATTGGGGATGTGCCTGCAACCAAGGTACATGCCCTAGACCAGAATCGAACCTGGGACCCTCGAGTCCACAGGCCGATGCTCTATCCAGTGAGCCAAACAAGCTAGGGCTGGAGTCTTTCTTATATGTACACTGATCAACTTTTCAAAAACTATTTCAACATACTTTTTAATTAAGTTATCAACATCATTTGATCTATAAAATTTTAGTTGATTCATATTCAGATGATTCCAGAAAGATAATCTCTAATTTTTTTCTTTAAAAATTTTTGCCCAGAGAAAGAATCTCACAAAGTTGTTTGCATTCAGCTATTATCTTCCTTAAATATTGGTTGCAGTTGTGTTCCCTGGGGACTGATTCAAACTGAGCTTACATGTAGGACTTTATTAGGGATTGCTCTCCAAAAAGACAACTATGAAAGAGAAGGGGAAAAAAGAAAAGGGAGAAGAGAAGATGGTGGCAAGGGAAGAGAAAATGGATTGGAAGTTAGAGTGAAGAAAAGAGGAGGAGGGAATAAAAGGGCATAGAGGGAGAGATTTGGGCAGACAGAGAAGTTGGAGTTGGGATGCTGCCTCAATAGTGAGGGTGTTGCATCTTTACACTATCCTGTATATCATACTAATAGTTTATACTGTAAACTACATGCTATGCTGTATATTCCAGACACTGTACTCTAAAATATTTTCTATTCTATATACTACACTGATGTACTATGTGCTATCCTATTAACTATAATAATTCTATATACTGTGTGCTCAGTTTTTTTCCATATACTATACTAATATTTATTACATATTGCATGTTATTTATTGGTATCTAAACTAATAAAAGCGAAATATTAAAATTAACAATTTCTCCGAGACAGGGTAAGCCACGCCCACCAGCCAATCAGAGCGGCTGTATGCAAATTAGCCCAGCCAACATGGCGGCCGCCACTCCCAGACCTGAGTAAACAGCCCTTTCCATTGCGGCAGGAGGGAAAGTGAAGCTGCGCCCCTCAGCTCAGCTCCAATTAAACTGCCTCTAGCAAAACACAGCTTTTTGAAACATTGTAACAATCATAGAATCCTCCGGAGCTGAAGGAAAGAGCGGCTCCGGCCTAACCAGTAAAAATAACAATTGTTTCATTATAGACGCTGCGAGGTGAAGCAGAGGCTTCGTTAGTAGTTAGAAGGCCGCCTTAAAGGAACAGTGTATCAATTACCCCAGGCCTTCAAGGAACAGTATCAATTATAGGAGAAAAAACTCCAGAACCTGTGTCCAGCCAGCCTTGCTGGGACGTTGGGTCAATGGGAG
>PVJC01037189.1:0-17346 GCA_004026665.1 Murina feae | reverse complement strand
CACACACACACACACACACACACACACACACAGAAGGCGCCTGGCAGACTGGGGCCATCATAGGACATCCACTGAGGGGTCCCAGACTGTGAGAGGGCACAGGCCGGGCTGAGGGACTCCCTCCACCCCGAGTGCACAAATTTTTGTGCACCGGGCCCCTAGTCTATATATATAAAGCCAGTGATCAGAATGCTGTAATGATCAGAATGACCAGTTGCTATGACACACACTGTGGCCAGTGAACTGGTGGATCATGGGTGGGGCCGGTGGCCAACTGCCTGTGACCCCTGATTGGCTCCCACCACTCTGATAGGCCTGCAGCTCTTACCCCCAGCCAGTTCTGCCTCTGACCGGCACCCCCCCCACACACACTCCAATCAAGGGCAGGGCCAACTAGCCAACTGCCCACAGTCCCTACCCCCGGCTGGCCTCGCCCCTGATTGGCCTTCCCCACCCTATTTGGGGACAGGGCCCACCGGTCAATTGCCTTCGGCCCCTCTCCCCCAGCCGGCCTGGCCCTGATTGGGCCCCAATCAGGGTGAGCTGGCCAGCCAACCTCCCACTGTCTTCTCCTCCCAATAGGCCCAGCCCCGATCCACCCTGGGCCTCTAGCTGTAAATAATGCTGCAATAAACATAAGGATGTATATATTCTTTCAAATTAGTGTTTTGGGGGTTTTCTGCTATGTATCCAGAAGTGGAATCAATGAGTCATAAGGCAGTTCAATTTTTTAATTTTTTGAGGGCCCTTCATACTGTTTTCCATAGTGGCTACACCACTCTGCATTCCCACCAACAGTGTGCGAAGGTTCCCTTTTCTCCACATTTCAACACTTGTTTGTGGATTTATGGATGATAGCCATTCTGACAAGTGTTCAACTTTTTTTAATCATCTCTCTAAGGAACAATTTTAGACACTTATTTTCCCTAATCATTCCCCTCATGATATTTTAATATCACAAATATACTGTATATTATTTATGTACCATATGCATACCTGTGCTTTTACATTAAAAAGCTTTTACAATTTTCTCTCCACATCCAAGTTTTGTCCCATTAACAATGTATTCTCAAAGCAGGTGTAGCCATACTTATATCTGACAAAGTAGATTTCGAAATAAAAAAAAGATAACAAGTGCTCGGCCAGTGTTGCTCAGTGGTTGAGCTTCAACCCATAAATCAGGAGCTCATGGTTGGATTCCCAGTCAGGACACATGCCCAGATTTCAGGTTCAATCCCCAGTAGGAGTCAGCCAATCAATGATTCTCTCTCATCATTGATGTTTCTATCTCTCTCTACCTTCCTCTTTGAAATCAATAAATACTAGTATAATTTTTTAAAAGATAACAAGAAACAAAGATGCGCATTTTATAATGATAAAGGGGACATACATCAGGAAGATATAACACATCAATATATATCTACTCAGAGAGCATCAAAATATATAAAGCAACTACCAACAGAGCTAAAGGAGAAACTGACAAAAATACAATTACAATAGGGGACCTAAATATGGTATTGACAGCTATGGATAGGTCATCCAAAGAGAAGTCAATAAGAAAATATAGGCCTTGCCCTAGCTGGTTTGGCTCAGTGGATAGAGCGTTGCCCTGCAGACTTGAAGGGTCCCGGGTTCGATTCTGGTCAAGGACATATGCCTGGGTTACAGGCTCGATCCCCAGTAGGAGCCATGCAGGAGGCAGCTGATCAATGATTCTTTCTCATCATTGATGTTTCTATCTATTCTTCCCTCTCTCTTCCTCTCAAAAATAAATAAAAACATATTTTTAAAAGAAAAGAAAAAGAAAGAAAGAAAGAAAGAAAGAAAGAAAGAAAGAAAGAAAGAAAGAAAGAAAGAAAGAAAGAAAATATAGGCCTTGCTCTGTTTAGTTACTTCAGTTGGTTTGACCATCATCCTAATACACCAAGCTTGCAGGTTTGATCCCCAGTCAGGTCACATACAAGAATCAACCAATGAATGCATAAGTTAGTAGAATAACAAATCAATCTTTCTCTCTCTGTCTTCCTCCCCCACCCCTCAAATCAATAAATAAAATAAAATAAATAATGGCCTTAAATGACACTTTAGAACCAATGGACATAATTAACATTTACAGGGCATTTCATCCCAGAACACCAGATTCTTCTCCTGTGAATATGGAACATCCTCAAGAATAGACCTTATGTTGGGATACAAAACTAGCGTCAACAAATTTAAGAAGATTGAAATCATGCCAAGCTTATTTTCTGACTACAATGTTTTGAAATTGGAAATTAACAATAAAAAGGAAGTGGGGAAGACCACAATATGTAGAGATTAAAAAACATGCTACTAAAGAATGATTGGGTCAAGCCCTGGACGGTTGCTTAAGGGTTAGAGCATCGGTCCATGAACCCAACGGTCGTGGATTCAATTCCCAGTTAAGGGCACATACCTCAGTTACAGGTATCCTTAGGCCCCCACAGGGGCTTGTGCAGGAAGAAATCAATCAATATGTCTTTCTCACATCTATGTTTCTCTCTCTCTGTCCCCCTCCCTCCCTTCCACTCTCTCTAGACAAGGAAGAAATAAAAGGAGAGATCAAAAGATACATAGAGACAAATGAGAATGATAATACAACATGTGAAAACTTTTTGGATACAACAAAAGTGATAATAAGAGACAAGTTTATATCATTACAGGCCTAGCTCCAGAAACAATGAAAAACCAATAAATAACCTAACTTTATAGCTTAAAGAATTAAAAAAAAGAATATATGCAGCCCAAAGTCAGCAGAAGTAAGGAAATAATAAGAATTAGAGCTGAATTAAATGAAATAGAAAACAAAAAGATAATACAAAAAAAAAATAATGCAACAAAGAGTTACTTCTTTGTCAAGATTAATAAAATCAACAAACCTCTGGCTAGACTCACAAGGCAAAAAGAGAAAAGACTCAAAATCAGAAATGAAATAGGAGAAGTTATGATGGACATCACAAAAATACAAAGAAATGTACAAGACTACATGCCACCAAATTCAAAAACTTACAAAAAATAGACAAGTTCTTAGAAACATATAGCCTTCCTAGACTAAACCATCAAGAACTGGAAAATCTAAACAGGTCTAAATAGGTTGAAATTGAAACCCCCTCAAAAACCTCCCCAGAAAAAAAACAAAAACCTCCCCAAAAGTAGAAGTCCAACCAGATAGCTTCACTAGTGAACTTGATCAAACATTCAAAGAAGATTGAATACCTATCTTTCTCAAACTCTTCCCAAAAACTGAAAAAGAGGCAATGCTTCCTAACAAATTCCATGAGGTCAACATTACCCAGGTATCAAAATCTGGCAAGTAGAACTCCCATTTGATCCAGTGATCCCACTTCTAGGAATATATCCCAAGAAACCAGAAGCACCAATCAGAAAGGAGATATGCACCCCTACACTTATAGCAGCACAATTTACCACAGCTAAGATTTGGAAACAGCCTAAGTGCCCATCAGCAGATGAATGGATTAAAAAACTGTGGTACATCTACACAATGGAATACTATGCTGCTGTAAAAAGGAAGGAACTCCTACCATTTGCAACAGCATGGATGGACCTGGAAAGCATTATGCTAATCGAAATAAGCCAGTTGGAGGAAGATAAATACCACATGATCTCACTCATTTGTGGAATATAATGAACAACATAAACTGATGAACAAAAACAGAGACAGAGAAGCATGGATTAGACCGTCAGACCTCAGAGGGAAGGTAGGGGAGAGTGGGGGTAATGGGGAGAGATCACCCAAAAACCTTGCATGCATGCACATAAGCCTAACCAATGGACACAGACACCAGGGGGGTGAGGGCATGAGCGGGTGGTGGGGGGGTTGGGGGGACAGGAAAGGGGGGATAGGGACCATAAGTAATACCTTAATCAATAAAGAAAATACCACAGAAATACAAATTTTCTGGCAGGTAATCTTGCCCAGCTGGCGTGGCTCAATGGTTGAACGTCAACCTATGAACCAGGAGTTCAGGGTAGTGATTACCCTTGGAGGGGAGGCAGTACCAGGAAGGAACCACAAAGGGACTTCTCAGAGCTGGTAATAATGTTGTGTCTTTTTAAAAATTATTAAGTCCTGGCCGGTTTGGCTCAGTGGATAGAGCGTCAGCCTGGGGACTCAAGGGTCCCAAGTTCAATTCCAGTCAGGGGCATGTGCCTTGGTGCAGGCACATCCCCAGTGGGAAGTGTGCAGGAGGCAGCTGATCGATGTTTCTCTCTCATTGATGTTTCTAACTCTCTATCTCTCTCTCTTCCTCTCTGTAAAAAGTCAATAAAATATATTTTAAAAAAATAATAGATAAATAAAATTATTATTAAATATTTTTACTGATTTCAGAGAGGAAGGGAGAGGGAGAGAGATATAGAAATATCAATGATGAGAGAGAATCATTGATTGGCTGCCTCCTGCACACTCCTGACTACGGATTGAGCCCACAACCCGGGCATGTACCCTTGACCAGAATCAAACCCAAGACCTTTCAGTCCACAGGCCGACACTCTATTCACTGAGCCAAACCAGCCAAGGGAATGTTCTGTGTCTTGATTTGAGTGCTGATCCACAGGCAAGTTCACTTTGTAAAACTCATCAAGCTGTATACTTGGGATTTGTATATTTCTGCATTTATATTATGTCAATAAAAGTTTACTTAAACACGGCGGTGGGGTGGAGTGGGCGATGGGGGAGATAAGGACACATATGTAATACCTTAATCAATAAACAAAAAAAGTTTACTTAAATGTTTTAAATTTATATTCATTTTGTTCCACAATTGCATGTCTTTCTACTACACCCCGAAGATTCTCAAACTTTGAGTTTATCATAATCACCTGGAGGACTTGACAAAACTCTGATTGCCAGGTACCGCCCATCAGAATTTCTAAGTCAGGGAGTTCTGGAATCAGGTCCACGAATTTGCATTTCTAACAAGTTACCAGGTGATGCTGATGCCCAGAAATCATATTTTGAGAACTACTGGACTATGCTATCTGAAACTTGCTAATACCAACAGGGAGGATTAGCTCCAATGTGGGAGGCAATACTGAGCCGAGTTAATAATTTAGGCTTTTTCAGAGGTTCTCAAACTTAATTTGTTCTGGAAGGCTGTTCAAAAACAAAATCATTGTTCCCATTGCAAATAATGGAAATTGAATTAATCTAGTCCAGATCCCCAAATGATTCCCTGAGTTTTTTAAAAGTATTTTTTAAATTAATTTCAGAGGGGAAGGAAGAGAGAGAGAGAGAGAGAAAGAGAAAGAGAGAGAGAGAGAGAGAGAGAGAGAGAGAGAGAGAGAGAGAGAGAGAGAGAGAGAGAAAATATCAATGGAGAGAGAGTCATTGATTGGCTGCCTGCAGCACATCCCCCACTGGGGACCTAGCCCGAAACCACAACCCCGAGCATGTGCCCTGTTCGGAATCAAACCTTGGGACCTTCAGTCCAAAGTCTGACACTCTATCCACTGAGCAAAACCAGCTAGGGTTGATTCCCTGTTTTAACCTTTCTTATATACAGTACATGTCTAATGAACCGTTTAATCTATAAACACTTTAAAAACAAAAAGGACATGAAGTGTATGAAAATTTAACAAAAAGGAAATTTACAGTAAAAAATGAAAATGTAACAATAATTATAAGCAGCAACAAAAGCAAAAAAACACACAAATATATTCATAGCACAATACCCTGAGATTTTAACAGGGGTAAACTGACTCATATTCACGCATTCTCTCCTTTGTTGGTCACCTAAGAGATGCGTGACTGATCATGCAGGTATCAGCATAAAAGGGTTATCAGGTTGAGAAGCGAATTGTTCAAGATGGGAGACGTCCAAGAAATGAGGTTCCACTGAGTATGTTTCAAGGACTAATCCTATTAACAACTTGCCACAGGAGTGTTAGGCAAGTCCCCTGAATCTCAGTGTTCAAATCTCTCCATGAATAAGGAATGAATGAATCCTACCTCCTAGAAGGAGACTAGAAAATCCAGAGTAGGTCGTTGGTGGTTCTGCAAAAAGAAGCTGAGTTGGTTAGGGCAGAGAATCCCAGGCTGGCCATTTCCTCATCTCTCACGCTGTGTGGCTCTGACTCCCAGGTTCTCAATCCAGAAGTCAGTCTCATCTTGGCCTGGTAAGAATGCAGAACCAGAGGCTGATAACGCCTTGAGCCACCTACACCTTCCTTCTGCCTTCAATATCCAGGTCAGTTAGAGCAGCAGGTGGGAAACCTGAAGGTCTCCACCAGCAAGAGAAGGAGCTTTCTAGCCTCTGGGGGGAAAAGAGTGAAGGAAGTAGGGATGCAGTGGAAGGAGCGGGGAGAGAAGCCCCAGTGTCCCACATGCCACCCGTCGCTTACTGGCTTTCTGCAGAACACTTAGTCACCCTGCTGTGCCCCTCTTCCCTGGAGCCATTCTGCACTCCACTGCCAGAGGCAGGGGAAACTTGAAAAGTGCCCGGATGTAGAAAAGACAGTGCGTGAGACTCCGGAAGCCTCAGCTCTGGATCCAAAGAGATTACTTAAGACCTAAGTTCATGGCACCATCACTTCCCTCCTCTAACACTGTTTCTTCATCTGCAAAATGAGGTACACAAATTCCATCCCTTGTCACTCCCTCCCAGGTAAGGTTGCCAGATTTAGAAAGTATAAATATAGGATGCTCATTTAAATCTGAGTTTCAGATAAGTACAGGACAAATATTGATGTGACATATGTATACGAAAATTATTGTCATTGCTTATCTAAAATTCAAGTTTAAATTTAAATTCAAATTTAACTGGGAAGCCTGCATTTTATTTGGCAACCCTATTCCCAGGGTTTATATATTTTCTCCATCAGGTACAGTAAACTTAATTTCCTCCAAGGGCCAGTAAGGTAAAAGAAAAAATAGCAGCTAATGTTTACTTTCTATATTGTAATTGCCAAATAGTCTTAAGTGTTTTACATACCCTCATTGAACACTCCCAGCAACCTAGGTGGGGTGCTTAGTTTCCCCATCTATAAAATGGGGATAGTATTATACCCTATATCATGGGTCATTGTGAGGATTAAATGAGCATGCAAAACAAGTAGAGCAGTGTCAGGCAAGCACAAAGCAAGCACTCAATAAGCCATAGCTATATGTTTTCCCATTATGCAGATGGGGAAACTGAGTCTGAAAGAGGCAAAGTATCCAGCCTATGGTCACATATCTAGCAAGTGGCAGAGTTAAGATTTGAACTCAGGTCTAAAACATTGGTAACCAATTCAAAGTGTTTAAAACTCCTGTTTGTTTCATCAACAGGAACAGGGATAAACTGTGGTATGTTAATTCCTACAATGGAATACTACTAAGCAATAAAAAAGAACAAATTACACACCTGTCAGAATGGTTATCATCAACAAATCAACAAATGACAAGTACTGGTGAGGATGCGGAGAAATAGGAACTCTCCTGTACTGCTGGTGGGACTGCAGATTGGTGCAGCCACTGTGGAGAACAGTATGGAGTTTCCTCAAAAAACTAAAAATGCAGCTGCCATTCGACCCGGTGATCCCACTTCTAGGAATATATCCCAAGAAACCAGAAACACCAATCAGAAAGGATATATGCACCCCTATGCTCATAGAGCACAATTTACCATAGCTAAGATTTGGAAACAGCCTAAGTGCCCATCAGCAGATGAATGGATTAGAAAACTATGGTACATCTACACAATGGAATACTATGCTGCTGTAAAAAAGAAGGAATTCTTACCATTTGCAGCAGCATGGATGGAACTGGAGAGTATTATGCTAAGTGAAATAAGTCAGTCAATGAAAGAAAAATACCACATGATCTCACTTGTTTATGGATAATAAAGACCATTATAAATTGATAAACATAAACAGATACAGAGGCAGAACAACATTGAACAGACTGTCAAACTACAGCTGGAAGGCTCAGGAGGGTTGGGGGGGAGTTAAGAGATCAACTGAAGGACTTGTATGCATGCATATAAGCATAATCAATGGACACAAGACACTGGGGGGTAGGGGAGGAGGGAGAAGGTCAAGGGGAAAAAATAGAGACTTATTTAACACTCTTTGTAATACTTCAAGCAATAAAACAAAAATTAAAAAAAAAGAACAAATTAGCCCAGCCAGTGTGGCTCAGTGATTGAGTGTTGATCTATGAACCAAAAGGTCATGGGTTCGATTACTAGCTCAGGGCACATGCCCAGTACCGGGTTGGATCACCAGTAGGGGGAGTGTAGGAGGCCGCTGATCAATGATTCTTATCATTGATATTTCAATCTCTCTCTCTCCCTTCCTCTCTGAAATCAATAAAAATATCTATATTTTTAAAAAGAGCAGGGTTGGGAGCGGTGGGGGAAAGGTCAATGGGGAAAAAGGAGACTTATGTAATACATTAAACAATAAGGAATTTAAATTAAGTAAGTAAATAAATAAAAAGAACAAATTACCAATACACAAAATAAAATACATAAGTCTCAAATATTATGCTAAAAGAAATAAGCCTTTTACAAAAGAGTACACACTATATGAGTTTATTTGTATGATGTTCCAGAAAACGTAAAACTTACTCAGAGGTGAAAAAAATCATAATAGTGGTTGCCTCTGGAGGGGAGAATTTTGAAAAAGTTCTTTTACTATCTTGTCAGGGGTGTGGATTACACAGTTGTATGTATATATCAAAACTCAGCAAATGATATAACTGAGATCACTGTGTGTAAATTTAACCTCAAAAAATACAGTTTAAACTCTGCTTAATGATAAGCATTGTTTAGAGGTGAACTCTGTAGTTTCTTTGAAATGTACCCAAAAATAAGATGAATGGGTGGAGGGATGGAGGGATAGATGAACCAATTAATATTTGATAAAGCAAATGTAGCAAACTGAACAACTGTAGAATCTAGGTGGTGGGAAATGGATGTTCACTGTATAATTCTTTCAACTGTTCTACATGTTTGAAATTTTTCCTAAGAAAATGTTGGGTGAGGAGGGGAACATCCTGCAAAGCAAAATGCAGCCCAACTTCAGGTTGGATTTGTGACTCCCTGATCCATTTGCAGGCATCTCCATTTCCCACCTGATTCTTTCTTTTGAGCTACAAACCAGCATCATTTTATTTCCCAAAGCTCTCTCTCATTGCCTCTGTCCCAATATCCCCCTAATTGGGTTTCAGTCTCCTCCCTACTATTCTCTTGCTGTATGACCTGGCCTTCCTTGGCCTTTGCTGACATCTGGAAATTGGAGTCACATGTGTTTTTCTAATCTAAAGGCAGCTGATTGGACCACTTAATCTTTAGGATTTCCTCCCTCCCCAAACCATATTCAAGGTCAAAGAACTGGTCTTATCCATCCCTGTATTTCCTCTGGCATGCAGTAACATTTTAAAGGCACTCAGAAAACGCCTGAATGAAAATTTTTTTATTGAAGACACAGAGACACATTTATTGGGTGTTCACTGTATGCCCCAAAACTAATGTGTCCATATTCATTCCCAGTGAGGTAGGATGTACTGCAATTACCACTTTTCTAGAGGTGAAAACAGAGTTTCAGCAGGGTTAGGTGACTTGCCAAAATTCACAGAGAATGCAAAAAACAGACTTGGAATTTAAACCCAGGACTGTGTCTTTCAACTACTTCACAATGGCCTCGTCTTGGATCAATGTAAAGATGAGACCTTGTGCTCTTTGCTGCATCTGCTGCAAGGATGAAGACCTCCCTCAGTAATCAGATTGTCGACATGCCAAAAATGTGGCCATCACCCCAGGGGCACCCTGGGGAGAGACTTTAATCACATCGATGTAGATAGAACTCAGTCTCACTGGAAGGAAAAAGAAGAGGTTCCAGGTTGATAAGTGGTGGGAAAATAGACAGGAACGGGCTACCATTTGCACCATCTACAATCAAGGGTGCTATACTGGGCTTCCATTACAAGATGAGGTCTGTGTGCACTCACGTTCCCATCAATGTCATTATTCGGGAGAATGGTTCTCTTATTGAAATCAGAAATTTCTTGGGTGAAAAATACACTCACAGGGCTTGGGATGAGGTCAGGTATAGCTTGTTCAGTATATCAAGCTCAGAAAGATTAGTTAATTCTTGAAGGAAATGACATTGAATTTGTATCTAATTCAGCTGCTTTGATCAGCAAGCCAAAACAGTTAAAAGCAAGACTATCACAGTGGTATCCATGTTTCTGAAAAAGGAACAGGCCAGCAGGCTGATGAATAAGATCTAAGTTGTTCAGCTATAGAAACGGCAAGATGCCAGATGATTCCTCAGACGTACTTGTGATATTTTAAAGATGCAATAAAAGCCATGTATTGATTGGGGGTGGGCGGGGGTTGAGTTGAGGTATGTGAAAGACTTTATGCTTCTCTTTATCCTTCAGATTTCCTATAATGAATATAAATGTATTTTTAAAAAACTTATAAAAATATATAGCCAAGCCCTGGCTGGTTTGGCTCAGTGGATAGAGCATCAGCCTGCAGACTGAAGGGTCCCAGGTTTGATTCTGGGCGAGGGCATGTACCTGGGTTGCGGGCACATCCCCAGTAAGGGGTGTGCAGGAGGCAGCTGATTGATGCTTCTCTCTCACTGATGTTTCTAACTCTCTATCCCTCTTCATTCCTCTCTGTAAAAAATCAATAATATATATATATATTATATATACATATATATATATAGCCAAAATTAAATGGGTGGGTGAGTCTTGAGAATGATGGAGAAGCTTTCAGCTTGTAGCTGTTTACATCCTGAGATCACTACTCACTGGATTTTAGAATGCCATTGTGTCTTTAAATATGCAGTCTTCACAGTAAAAATATTTATCCTAAGATACTAATGTCATGACCTAGAACATTATTATTAGCCAACGGCAATGAGGAGCAGCTCTATGGTGAGAGTCACACCTGAGGCTTCTAGGCAGCCCTTCCTTCTTGGTGAACTCCCTGCTGTTATACAGACTTTAACGATACATTAGAAGACATGTTTATAAAAGCCACTGATTTCTAAAAGTTACTGAACATGGAAACAGCAGTTCTGTGATGGGTGTCTTCCATTTTGACTTCGCAAGAAGAGAAGAAACACTAGATGAGCTGGACTTCAAATGACTGCCTTGGATAGGGACTCCTGCCTGTTGTCATCCCTCTGAGCCCCCTCTGGAATAGTCCACTCCTGCAGCCTTTCACGGGGTGGCTCCTGCAGTTGGTGGCCTGAGCATGGACACCCCACAGCGTGGACACTGCTGTCCTCCCACAGGGACCAAAGTCAGCACTGATTCCACACTGCGAAGCCCTTTGAAATGCACCTCTTTAGGGGCCTTCAGGTTTGAAAAACTGGTTTTGACTGGAGGGTTTTGATACACGTTCCAAGTGACCTTTTGTGCAATAAAGTTTAGAATTCAGGGATTCCAAGGATGTGCAGAGCCTTCCCAGGTAGGTACAAGGTCTCCGAGGTTGCCTTTGTAGATACTTTCTGATCGAGCAAAGCCTAGGTGTTATTTTTTATTTATTTTTAAATGTTTTTATTAATTTTAGAAGGAGAGGAAGGGAGAGGGATAGAAAGAAACATCGATTGCCTTCCTCCTGTAGGCCTTCTATTGGGGATCCAGCCCGCAACCTGGGCGTGTGCCCTGATCAGGAATCAAACCGGTGATCTCTTGGCTCAAGGGAGGACCCTCAATCACTGAGCCTACTCCGGCCGGGCTAGATGTTATTTTTTAGAATAAACTTTCTCTCTTGTTCATATTGACAGCTTTCTTAACACATTGTAAAAGTCAAAAATAAATAAATAGTCATAAAGTTCTTTCTGCACCTCCTCCTGCAGTTTTTTGGGGAAATGCAAGTCAGACAAGCAATTGCAGGACTGAGAAACTTCATTAGAAAATAAACAGCATGTCAGAACATCTGGTCCTGCTCATTATCCTCAATTCCTCCTTTCCTGGCTTTCAAAGCTAAAGTCATCCTTCCCCTAGGAAGGACCATGGACCCATTTGTACAGACGGCACATCAGAATCATTTCTTACCTACAGTTTTTACTGGATATGTCTATCCTAAACATCTTTTTTTTTCCTTATTAAAGTCATGCCTGTGAATTCCTCAGGCAAAGACAGAATCAAGAAATAAGCATCCAGGTCACCTCATGCAATATGCAAGCCAGGAAGGTGTGTCAGACCAGAAATGCTCCTGAGAATCTCAGCACGCATCCCAGAGTCAAGTGAACTTCTCCAGAGGTGGCACAAAGTGTAACTGGAAATACAAAGGGAAGTATGACCTTGTTTCCAGTCCTTGAGGACAATCAAAACTTAGAGGGAAGAGGGACAGGTCCCTCAAGGTCAAATGGTCCAGGCATCTGCACTAAAGCTGTTTCCTTAGCTGTAAAACAAGACTAATATACTTTTCCCTCTTAGAGTTGTGGGAACTATAAAATGTGAGAGGACATTAACCCAGATCAGAACAATAGTAAGTTTAGCTCTTCAGTTTTCAGATTAGGCAACTGTGTCCCAGAGAGGTTTGCCTGAAATCAGTTGGTACCTGATGGAAGCAAGATTGAAATTTGGTCAGTCTGAATCTAGAGTTCTCTTTATTAACCTTTAAGCCAGTATCTTCTAAGGGGTTGTGAATTAATGGACGTACACAGATGATTTTAGGTGGTGCCATAAATGGCCATTAAAAAATACCTTTTCATTATGAAAACTTGCAATGATATCTAAAAGAATATAGTATAGTAAATTTCCAGCTTCACCCAGCATCAAATATCAACTTATTAACAATAGCTTTCATCCATTACCTTAACTGATAGCTTATTTGGAAACAAATCTCAGATGGCATATCATTTTATCAGTAAATATTTTGGTAGATTGTATGGTAATTTTTTTATCTTAGTAGTTTTGTTTCTCAGTGTGCATCCTGAAACAGTAGGTAACTAATTCATTCAGCTGTTCATTTCACAGAAATTGCTTAGGATGTGGCTAAAGTAGGAATTTAGCAAATTAAAACTATTGAGATGCTCTGCTTTCACTATTAGATTTGTTATAAGATAGTAAGAAGCTAGGAAAATCCAGAACAAGCAGAATAGGGAAACTACTATTAAACAGTTTTCAGCCACATACGTAGTAAATCCTATCTTCCCCAAACCAAGGACACTTAAGAAGAAATGGTTTGGCCTGGCTGGTGGGGTTCAGTGGTTGAGCATCGACCCATGAACCAAGAGATCACTGTTTGATTACTGGTCAGGGTGCATGCCTCAGTTATGGGCTTGATCCCCAGTAGGGGAATGTACAGGTGGCAGTGGATCGATGCTGCTCTCCCTCCCTACCTCTCTCTGAAATCAATAAAAAAATATTTTTTAAAAAGAGTAAATGGTTTATACTTCTCCTCCCCAACCAGAGGATAAACAGCTTAAATCACCCTACTCAGGGGGATAAATAGCAGAAATCCAATTAGTGCCGTTTGTGCCAACCATAGGCGAGGGCAGATGAAGTTAAGGGAATGAGTCTCGTTTTGGCACATCAGCATAAAGCTGATGAATATTCTATTGATCCTCCCCTTAAACCTCCCCTAAACAACCAACTTTTAAAAACCCTGAAAAACTAAGGTCCCAGTATGCTCTCCTCCAGGGAGCACACCTGTGCCATCCCTTTCCCTCTCTCCTCCAGCACAGGCATGTATCTCCTAAAGTCCAAGGGACCCCACAAGACTTGCAACCAGAAGAGTAATGGGCGGCAGCAGCAGCAGCAGCAGCAGCAGCAGCAGCAGCTCGTTCTAGGCTAGACCTCTGAATCTGTCTCCAGGCCCCCTTATCTCTGACTTCCCAGTGAGCCAAAGCAGCCCAGCCTAGGCTCTCTTGCTGCTGCTTCTATACCCTTCCTTGCTTCATTGCCCTAAGTGTGTTTTTGCTGTGGCCAATATATTCTTGCTTGCTTTTCTGAACTTTGTCTCTTGATTGATATCTTTCCTTCAAGAAGACAAGAACCGCGGTCTCATTGTCTTGCCAGTAACAGATTGGTCAGGAACAAAAAGTTTGGTATCTGAGTTGTGTTAGCGAGGGTGTGAAAAAAACAGCCAGGCTCACTGCTGACTGTTGTAATGCCAACTGTGTGGTGGGAAGACATGTATTCAATGGGACCACATGTATTCAAACTTAAAATACATCTGTTCGCCTTAGCCAGGTGCTCAGTTGGTTGGAGCATTGTCCCATACAACAAACAGATTCCCGTCAGGGCACAAACCCAGGTTGCAGGATTGCTCCTCTATCGGGGCACTGCAACCATTCCATGTTTTGCATCGATGTTCCCCTCTCTCCCTCTCTTCCTTCCTCTCTCTAAAACCAATGTTAAAAATATAAAATAAATACATATGTTAAAATATCCACATGTAAAAGGATGAACTATACCCTTGTTTCATGCAATACACAAAAATAACTCTAAATAGATCAGGAACCTAAAGAGAAGAGTCAAACAATAATATTTTTAGAAGACATTGGGGAAAAGTCTTTAAGACCTTGGGTTAGGCAAAAATTTCTTAAATATGAAATCAAAAGCATTACTCATAAATTGATATCCAATAAAAAATAAAATTCAATAATCAAAATTCAGTATTTTTGTACTTCTAAAGATACCATTAATGAATTGTTCAATTTTAAATTGTTTAACATTAATTTTTAGAGAGAGAAAGAGGAAGTAAAGGAGAAACATCAATTTGTTTTTCCACTTACTTATGCATTTATTCACTGATTTTTGTATATGCCCTGACCTGGGATAGAACCCTACAACCTTGGTGTATCAGGACGATGCTCTAACCAATTAAGCTACCTGGCCAGGGCCTGAATTTCTAAATGGTTAATTTTATGTTATGTGAACTTCATTTTAATAACCTTTTGAAACATTTTTTAAAGATTTTAAAAACTGAGAGAGAGGAAGGGAGAGGGAGAGAGAAACATCCATGTGAGAGCAAAACAAACCTCAATCAGCCTCCTACTGGGGATCAAGCTCACAACTTGGGCATGTGCCCTGATGGGGAATCCAACCGGCAACTTTTCAGTGCACTGAATGACACCCAACCAATTGTGCCACACTGGCCAGAGTCAGTAACATTTTTTTAACAGACACCATTAAGAAAATGAAACACAAATGACAGATGGGTAGAAAATATGTGCAAAACATATGTATGAAGAATTTGTATCCAGAATATACAAAGAACTCTTGAAACTCAGTAATAAGACAAAAGACTGGAATAAACATTTCACCAAATGAGGTACAGGTATGGCCAATGAGCAAATGAAAAGATATCTATGGCCGGGCCGAGTAGCTCAATTAGTGAGAGTGTTGTCCTGAGAGGCCAGGTCAGTCCCTGGTCAGGGCACATACAAGAATCAACCACGGAACGCATAAACAAGTGTATAATTTATGCATTAACAAATTTATGGAATAACAAATTTACATGCTTTTTTTCTCTCTCTCTTCTTCTCTCTCTCAAATCAATAAACGAAAAAAGAAAGAAAAGATGCCTAACGTCATTAGTCATTAGTGCAATACAAATTAAAAATACAAGAAGATTAAAAAAATACAAGGAGATGCCATTTTACAGCCACCAGAATGGTTATTAAATAAATTTTTAAAACTCTACATAGTAACAAAGGTTGGTAAGAATGTGGAAAAACAGGAAGTTTCATACATCATTGGTAGAAATCTAAAATGGTATTAGCACTTTGAAAAAGTTTTTTTTAAGAAGTATTTTTTTTTATTGATTTCAGAGAGAAAAAGAGAGAGAGAGAGACAGAAAGATCAATGATGTGAGAGAATCATTGATTGGCTGCCTCCTGCACACCGCCTACTAGGGATGGACCCCGAAACCAGGGCATGTGCCCTGACCTGGAATTGAACCATGACCTCCTGGTTCATGGGTCAACCCTCAACCACTTGAGGCACACCAATGGGGCATATGTCTTGGTTTCTTGAAAAGTTAAACGTAAATTTGTCAAAAAACCAAACAATTCCACTTTTACCTATCTATCCAAGAAAAAAAATTTTAAATATATCCCCCAATGACTTTCATGTGAATGTTCACAGCAGCAAAAAGTGGGGGGAAAGAAAACCACACAAAACTCAGAAGTCTATCAATTGGTGAATGGATACGAAAAAGTGCTATATCCATACAATGGAATACCATTCTGTAATAAAAATAAGCTATGTCATAGAGAACCTTAAAAACTTGAAGCTAAATGAAAAAGCCAGACACAAAAAATCACATGCTGTATAATTCCATATACATGAAATGGTCAGAAAAGGCAAATCTTATAGCGACAGAAAGATGAGTAGCTGCCTGGAGCAGGGGGTGGGAACAGAAATTAACTGTAAATAATCATGAGAGGTCTTATTAGCATGATGAAAATATTCTAAAAATAGACTGTGATGATGACTGTACAACTCAATAAATTTACCATAAATCTTTGAAATGTACCTTAAACTGGGTGAATTTTATGGTATGTCAGTTATACCTCTATAAAGTTGTTTTTAAAAACACATATGCTAGTTCCAAAAGTTCCATCTCTAAGAATTTACTCTTTCTAAAAAATTTTTTTTAAATATATTTTTATTGATTTCAGAGAGGAAGAGAGAGGGATAAAGAGATAGAAACATCAATGAGAGAGAGAATCATTGATCAGCTGCCTCCTGCACACCCCCTACTGGGGATTGAGCCTGCAATCTGGGAAAGTGCCCTTGATTGGAATCAAACGCAGGACCCATCAGTCTGTAGGCCGACACTCTATCCACTCAGCCAAACTGGCTAAGGCTAACTTCTTTTTTATATTTCCATGTCTCTGCTTATCTTTTTAGACATGTATACAACTGCTTGAATGTCCTTGTCTATTAATTCTAATACCGATGTCAATTCTGGGTCAATTTCAATTCCTTTTTCTCTTCATTATTTCCTGCTTTGCATGACTGGTAAATTTTTCATTGCATGCCAGATATTGTGAATATGACCTGCTGACTGCTGGATATTTTTGTAATTCTACAAGTATTCTTGAACTTCGTTCTGGAATGCAATTACTTGGAAACAGTTTGATGTTTTAGAGTCTTGCTTTTAGGATTTGGTGGGACCAACACAGTGCTTAGCCTAGAGCTCATTTTCTGCACTACTAAGTGCTGCGAAGTCTACCGAGTGCCCTATAAATCAGGAGGCTTTCAGGTCTGGCTAGCAGACACAGGCACTATTCCCAGCCCTTTGTGAGCAGAAACATTGTACCTCTCATCCTCAGACCTCAGACAGTTTCTCCACACGCATGTGCTAGTGAGTACTCAGCTGAAAACTTGTGTAGGTCTCCAGC
>PVJC01037188.1:0-17336 GCA_004026665.1 Murina feae | reverse complement strand
TGGTGATGATGATGATGGTGGTGGTGATAATGGTGGTGGGGATAGTGATGGAGGAAAGGTGGTTAGGGTGGTAGTGCTGATGGCTATGTTGGTGAATTGTAGGTGGAGCTGGTGGTGATGGTGGTATCATGATGAAAGGCATCTAACCTTTAATGAGTATTTACTAGGGAACACTGCACTTCACTGAAGTGTTCTATTTGAATGATTGCAATTTATTCCTCACACAAACCTTTAAGGTAGGTATCATCAGACTCATCTTAACGAGGAGGACACTGAGACACGATCGGTGGCATCCCTGGGCTGGGTTCACAGGCCGGGGCCCAGCAGGCTAGCGGGTCTAGCACCCCCGCTCGGAGCCCTGCGCTCGGCAGCCGGGCCTGTGGCACTAGCCAGTCACCGTTCGCACCATCACAGTCCCCCGCGCAGAGGGGGAGATGAAGTCCAGCACCTGGATTCAGGTGCCACGTCCCAGCCTGAATGGAGGCCCCGAAAGGGTGGCTACGGGGAGTGTTGGCCGAACCTGTGAGCTGCAGGATCTGGTCATCAAAGTGTGTCACCGCCTCATCGTGCATGACCTGGCCTCCGCTGACAAACTCCAGGCGTCTCTGGGCCACAAGCTCACGAACCTGGCACAGCAGGCACAGAGAAGAGGCCAGGTCACAGCCCAGAGCCTGGGGGCTCTGCAGGGGACATGTGACAGCGTCTCACGGCGCCTCCCCTGAAACTCCCACCGCCATTCCTCTTGCAGAGGCAGGACACTGTCCACTCAGCACGGCACCCCCCCACCCGGAACAGCACTGGCCTGTGGCTGCTGCGGGTTATATCTTTCAAAATTTTTTACTTTTTAAAAAATATATATATATTATTGATTTCAGAGAGGAAGGCAGAAGGAGAGAGAGATAAAAACATCCACGATGAGAGAGAATCATGGATCGGCTGCCTCCTGCACGCCCCCTACTGGGGACTAAGTGTGTAACCTGGGCATGTGACCTCCTGGTTCATAGGACGACGCTTAATCACTGAGCCACACTGACCAGGCTCACTTTTTACTTTTGAAATAATCTCCCAAGTTAGAGAAAATGTGCAAGAATCATACAAAGAGCTCCGTGGGTCCCCTGGCTGGAGTCTTCAAGGCTCACTTTGCCCAGTTTCCTTCACAACCCCCCATCTCTTTTGGTACTGGGTGTGTTTTTAAACCATTGGAAAGAGTAAGTTAGCAAGGGCATGCCTTCTACCGCAGAATTTCAGTTAGTGCCCGAGAAGAAAAGGATCGTTTTAATCATAGCATAATGATCAAAACCAGGAAACTCACCCTCGCACATCACTAGCTAAGCCCCAGACTCCCCACCCCCTGCCCCCCTCCAGTTTGCTGAGAGCTCCCCGAACATCCTCCTCCGGGTGCGGCTGTGACTGTCATTGCCCTGTGACCTTCCCTCTGGAACAGCTCCTTCCCTGGCCTGGCCTGGCCTTTGGGGGGGTGGGGGGAGGCATTTCAGAGAGCACAGGTTAGTCGTTTTGGAGAACGTCCTTCAGTTTGGGTTTTTCTCATGACATGCTGAAAGCATGTGCCTCTCCAGAAGACTTTCATCTCATTCACGTTTTCCAACATGTTTCTAATGTTTTTTAAATATCAGAAGACTATTCAGTAATCTTTAAGTGAATGAATGAGAGAATGGAACATAAATAATGGCCAAAGAATGTGGGCCATGACGTCACCTGCTGTTTGTAGACTGTATTTGTTGTTTGCTTTATGAAGGTGTAGTATTTATACTGCAGTCACTCAACAAATAAGGAATGAGCCCCTACTCGGTGCTGTTTTAGGTGACCACCTACTACACGCCAGGCCCTGTTCAGGCTTTGCGGATCCAGCCATGAAGCAAACAGACAAAAACCCCTGCTCCCAGCATTCTGGGCCACTGAGTTGCCTGTTCCGGGTATTTGTTGGACCCTCCTCTCCCCGGCAGGGAAGTGGGGGTAGGAGACAGACAACTGGGTTTGGGGTGTCCATGGAAGAAAGTGTGGACGGCCCACTGGACACCTGGAGAAACATACTTTGTCAGACATGTACGGTTCAGTATCCCACCTGTCACATACGAGCTATGTGACCACAGGTCCGTCACCTGCCCTCTGTGAGCCTCCCCAGCTCTGTAAAGTGGGGTAACTAGCCCCACCATACAGCCAGTAGGGAGGGTTCAGTGTAGTCATGTGTGAAAAGCAGGAGCCCAGCCCAGCTGGCTCAGTAGTTGAGCACTCACTCATGAACCAGGAGGTCACAGTGAGAGTCCCGGTCAGGGCACAGGCAGGCTCGATGCCCAGTGGAGAGTCTGCAGGAGGCAGCCGATTGGTGATTCTCTCTCATCATTGATGTTTCTCTCTCTCTCCTTCCCCCTTCCTCTCTGCAACATTAAATATTCATTTTTTTTTAAAGTAGGAGCCCAACGCTGGCCATGGCCCCATTGAAAGGAGGCTCCCAGGCATGCCTCCACAGCTCAGGTTCAGACACCGCTCCAGGAGGACCCAGAGCTTCCTGATCAGCCTTCTTAGCTATGTACCCTTGAGCGAGTCCCTCTGCCTCTCTGAACTTTGCATGGGGGGGGACCCCCGCTGTGCTGAAGGAGGTGCCAGCCCTCTAAGTAAGGGCATGCCCCTCCCCCCCCAGCTGTGGGGCCTATAGTGACAGCCCAGCCTGGCCTGGGAGCACTCCCGGAGGTGGGCCGTGGGGATGGCAGCCCCTCTGACTCCCTGCACTGTGTGACTCAAACCTGCTGCTGCTTATAAACCATGGGGACCACTGCACCTGATCGGGGTGCCCAGGTCCGGGCCCACGGCTGTCCACATGGGGAAATGAAGGCCGCAGGTGTGGGCATAGGGCCACCCCAGGAGGGCCCATGCAGGGGGCCCACTCGGCAGGGCTCGGTGCCCAGCGGGGGAGCAGGGCTGCGGTTTCATGAGAAGCCAGGAGACCAGGGTTCTGTGCAGCTGCCTGGAGGGAGAGTGGACCTCACCACATCTCAGCAACCCTGTGCCAGCCCAGGGGCCGCCCAGCCCTGCCCCGTGCCATCGTCCCGTCACCTGAAGCTTCTGGGTCCTCGAGGCGACCTGGTCCCACCACAGCCGGAAGTACTCCTGCTCCACCACGATGAAGCGCCGGTGCTCCCTGAGGGTCAGCTCCTGCACCACCGTCGTGTACACACTGGCGACGTAGAACTGCATGTTCTCCTGGGGGGGAGGGGACTTCACCAGCCGGGCGGGGACCATGCCTGCGCCCGCCTCTCACTCTCCCGCTGCCTTCCCTCTGCTCTCATCAAGGACCCACTGCGCCGGACACGCAGGAGGCTGGGACGCAGCAAAGGACACGCTCTCCAGCTCAGGGAGAACACGCTGTCCTGGGAGAGGCAAGGGGTCGGACCATGACCCGCCCCAGGCAGTGCCCGGAGGGGACAGCGGCCACAGCCAGGAGAGGAACTAGGTCCTAGGGCCCTCCGGGGCCTGCTGGGCTCAAATGCAGGGAAGGCTGTGTGGGGAGCGGTCCCTGAGGTCACCTGCCTCCCTCCCCCGAGGTGAGGCTCTCAGGGTGGACCCGGCTGCTTCCCTTCAGGGTCTCCCGGTGTATGCAGTGTGCCCAGGGCTGCTGGGCACCAGGCTGGCAAAGAGCCCTGGGCAGCGAGTCAGCAGGCTGGAGGGTTATTCTAAGTGATCTGGGACCTTCTCTGGCCTGTTTCCTCTTCCGTAATAGGGGGTGACACGCATGCTCCCCCTCTGCCAAACCATCTCCATCTGAAGGAGTCATCACCCCCAGAGGCTCCCCATGTGCCCCCGACCAGACTGAACCCTCGGCCTCCGCCTCTTCCTGCCCGTGTCTGCAGTATGAGCGGCTCCCTTATGAGAGTCCTCCGCGAAGTGACCGGTCCCACCACAGCGGCCTTGCTCACTTGTGCAGGCGTTTCCTCCCTCATTCCAGAGTTAGAGACAGCCCAGAGACCAGAAGTGACTTCCACGCCTTTTCTCTTTGTGCTATTTCACTCATTCAGCGATTCTCCATGTCCGTCAGCACAGAGATCGTTCGTAATAAAGGGGTGCAGTTCCCCCCCGCCCCGGCTGTGGGGCTCCTCTCTGGAGGAATCAGACCATCACAGGCAATGGGTGGGAGGGAACAGAGTTCAGAGCCACTGCCTGCAAGACCTCACCAGGAGAGCGCCCTGAGGAGTTAGGGTCGGAGTCCCGCCAACATCTGGCAGAAAAGCCTGTTGGGCAGAGGGAGAACCAGTGCAAAGTCTGAGGCCTGCACCCGCTGCGGGAGGCGGATGGGCCCAGAGCAGCCCCCAGACCAGGGCTGATCACGGCCTGACTCAAGCCAACGCAACTTCCTCTGGCCTGGCTGCCCTGTCACTGGGGGGAAGCTGGGTTCAGAGGCAGGAAGTGATGGGCTCCAGGTCAGCCGCCCAGTTACCCACCCGGAGGCACACCTGGAAGCAGGCTGATCCCTCCACGCAGGCGCAGACCCCGCTGGGATGAGCAGGGAGAGAGGCAGCAGCTCCACGGGGCGCTCGGAGGAGGAGGCCGGCACCTACCTGGACCGTGTAGAGCCAGCCCACGTCCATGTGGCTGTGGGGCACCACGAAGACCCTGATGGTGTCCTGGGTCCAGGTCCCTGGCAGCTGCAGCACCACCAGCTGCATGAACAGAGGCAGCCAGCGTGGCAGCCCCATCCCAGTGCCTGCCGGGCAGCGGCCAGTACAGGGACTTCTCGTCCACAGCCAGCAGGCAGGCCACTGGGCAGCAGACTGGGCAGCTGCCCCCGCCCCCAGGGGAGGGAGCAAGTAGGCGATCGTGAGGCATGGAGCCCCCCCGGCTAGGTGTCGCCTGAGCCCCGCGGGAGGGTGGTGCTTACTCAACTTCCAGTGATCGGCCCCCACCTCCCATTTTCAGGCCATTGCTGTCCACCATTTTTTTTTTTTTTTAATTTTTAGAGAGAGGAAGTGGGGGAGAGAGAGACACCAATGTGAGAGATTAAGAAAACTCGTTCAGTTGCCCCACCGCCCCACTCCCTCACCCACGGCCCAAGCAGAGGGCACTCGAGGACCTCCGGGCTCAGAGCAGCCACTGGGCGTGAGAATCCAGTGGCTGGCAGGTGCTAAGCCACTGGGTGCATCTGACAAGCGTGCCCGTTCTGTTTCCTGCGATGGCCATGCAATGTCCCGCACCCGGAACATGTCACAGGACACGACACTGACATCCTCCCACTGTGGGGACCCTACAGAGGAGGACAGGCTCTGGGTCTGTGACTTGGGTCCGAGTAGCCGATTGTCCAGTGGAAGGCGGGGGGCACTGTGCTCCCCCGGCCAGGGAGGCGTGCGGCTCCCGCAGAACGGTCACCTGCCCCGGGCAGGGCACACCGTGACGGCTCCTGAGGCGCCGTGGCTGCAGGGGTGATCTCCAGGAGGGAACAGCGTGCCCCTTCGGGGTGTGCGTGGGCGTCGGCCTGCCCCGCTCTCCGAGTCCCTGTGACCGCAGCACCTCTGTCCTCCGGAGGGAGGGGGCAGGCCTGGGGCTCATGCTGCCGCTCATTCCATGCCCTGGGGGGCCTGCAGCATGGATGGCACCGCCTGCCTCCACCCTGCCATGGCCCCCGGGCCTGCCCTCCAGAAGCCTGCCCTCAGCTGTGCTTCAGGCCTTCAGCGTCAGGCTCCAGCCCTGGACCTGGGACTTCTAGTCTGTGGTACTTGTCAGGGCCACCCTGGAAAACTAACAGGGTACTTCTGCGGTGAAGGCACGACATGGGGGGCGGGGGGGGGGCAGCACCACAGGTGCTATGGCCGCCAGCCAGCCATGTTAGCCGCCATGGGCCTATCTGTGTGCACAGGCCCATAACCAACTCACAGCACCTGCTCCGTCAGCTGGTGCTTGGCCGTCCAAGGCCACCACTCACTTTCTATCGGTACAGTTTTTAGGGTCTTCAGTGAGGGAATCTCCCCGAGGACCCCTGAGGGAAGGCTGACACCAGAGGGACCCGGGGCCCTTGTGATTAATCAGGCCAGTGACCAGGCTGGCGCTGGAAGGTGTCAGGCTGCGGCGGGCTGCGCAGGGAAGGACATACATACACTTGGTATTTTCTAAGCCATCAACGAAAGAAACCATCCACAAAACAAAAAGGGAGCCTACTGCAGGGGAGAACATATTTGCCAGTGATACGCCTGATGAGGGGTTAACCTCCAAAATATATAAGGTACTCATGCAACTTAACAAAAGGAAGACAATCCAATGAAAAAATGGGCAAAAGACCTACATAGACGCTTCTCCAAAGAGGACATACAGAAGGCCAAGAGACATGAAAACATGCTCAAAGTCACTGATCATCCAGGAGAGATGCAGATCAAAGTGACAATGAGGTATCTACACCTCACACCTGTCAGAATGGCTATCATCAACAAATCATCAAACGACAAGTGCTGGCGAGGATGCGGAGAAAAGGGAACCCTCGTGCACTGCTGGTGGGAATGCAGACTGGTGCAGCCGCTGTGGAGAACAGGATGGAGTTTCCTCAAAAAACTAAAAATGGATCTCCCTTTCGACCCTGTGATCCCACTTCTGGGAATATATCCCAAGAAACCAGAAACACCAGTCAGAAAGGATATATGCACCCCTATGTTCATAGCAGAGCCATTTACAATAGCTAAGATCTGGAACAGGCCAAGCGCCCATCAGCAGATGAGCAGGTAGAAAAGCTGTGGGACATTTATCCCACGGAATACTATGCAGCAGAAAAAAATAAGAATCTCTTACCCTGTGAGACAGCATGGAGGGACCTGGAGAGTATCATGCTGAGTGAAATAAGTCAAAGAAACACAAGTATCACATGACCACACTCAGATGTGGACTTTAAGTAACAAAATAAACTAAAGAACAGAGTGGATCTGGACACATGGAAGCATGGAACAGAGTGCAGAATCTCAGGGGGAAGGCGGGGTAGGGTGGGTGAGAAGGAGGTCATCAACCAAAGACCTTGTCTATATATATAAAAGCCTCAGTGACCAACCAAACAACCGGTTGCTATGACCGCGCACTGACAACCAGGGGGCAAACGCTCAATGCAGGAGCTTCCCCCTAGTGGTCAGTGCACTACCACAGGAGAAGGACCACTCAGCTGACTCACCTGTCCTGGCAGCCCACCAGCCAGGCAGCAGCCACTCCCTCCCTCAGTAGTCCTGCAGGTCCAATCTCCGGAGAACGGGCCAGGCACCGATAGACCAGTGCCAACAGCACCACTGGCCTCCTGGAAGTCGGCCTTGGGTTGGGCACCAAGGCCGCTTCCCCTCCCTAGACACTCCACAAGAAAGAAACTATATAAAAGTGGCCGCCAGGTAGCTCCCAACAACCAGTTCAAACATCAGTGAACGGATCCAGATCCTAGGCCAGCAAGGGCATCCCACCGTCCACCTGGAGGGCTGATCACGTCCCAGGTACCTCCCACCATGCCCCTTGGGATGGGCGCCAGGAACAGGGCTCATGGCTGGTGGGCACCACTGCAGCGAGAGCGAGACTGTGGCAGGCACGGTGGGGCCAGGATGAGCGAGAGAAGCAGGCGGAATAGCAGGCAGGAGTGGCAGGCAGCGTTGGACTGCCAGTTTCAGCCAGATCTCCACCCCGAGGGACCCATGCACGAATTTATGCATCGGGTCTCTAGTATGCATATATGCATAACCCATGGACACAGACAATAGGGTGAAGGCCTGGGGCAGCGTGTGGGGGGGGACAGTCTTGAGGGGCTCAGTGGGGGAGAAAGGGGGATATATGTAATACTTTCAACAATGAAGAATTATTTATCCCTGACCGGTGTGCTCAGTGGATAGAGCATCGGCCTGCAGACTGAAGGGTCCCAGGTTCGATTCTGGTCAAGGGCATGTACCTTGGTTGCAGGCACATCCCCAGTGGGGCATGTGCAGGAGGCAGCTGATCGATGTTTCTCTCTCATCAATGTTTCTAGCTCTCTATCCCTCTCCCTTCCTCTCTGTAAAAAATCAATACTTTTTTTAAAAAAAGAATTAGTAAAAAAAAGAAGAAGAATCCTCCCATAGCACAGCCTGCATAGTTCAGTGGTTGAGCGTCGACCTATGAACCAGGAGGTCGCAGTTTGATTCCCAGTCAGGGCACATGCCCTGGTTGCAGGCTCGATCCCCAATGTGGGGCATACAGGAGGAGGCTGATCAAAAAAGAAAGTGAGGGAGAGAGGGAGGGAGGGAGGGAATACACTTAATGTTGGCGAGGTTGGGGGAAAAGGGGAACCCTTATTCGCTATTGATAGGAATGTAGGCTGGTGCAGCCACTCTGGAAAGCAGTCTGGCGATCCCTCAGAAAATTAAGACTAGAGCTACCACACAATCAGCAATCCCCCTCCTGGGTATACACCTGAAAAACTCAAAATCATGTATTCGCAGATATATGCACCCCGATGTTCACTGCAGCATTATTCAGTGGCGAAGACATGGAAACAACCAGAGTCCTGTGACAGAGGCCTGGATGAAGAAGATGTGGTACAGCCCAGCCAGCGTGGCTCAGTGGTTGAGCGTCAACCTCTGAACCCGGAGGTTACGGTTTGATTCCTGGTCAGGGCGCATGTCTGGGTTGCGGGTTTGGTCCCCAGTCAGGGACGTGCAGGAGGCAGCCGATAATGATTCTTTCTCATCATCGATGTTTCTATCTCTCTTTCCCTCTCCCTTCCTCTCTGAAATCAATAAAAATATATATATTTCAAATGTGGTACATATACACAACGGAATACAAGTCAGCCATAAGAAAGACTAAATAGCGCCATTTGTAACAACATGGATAGATCTTGAGAACACTATGTTGCATGAAATCAGTCAGAAAGAGCTAAGAACCCTAGATTGCACTCCCATGTGGGATATAAAACTAAAACAAACAGCAGTGTGGTGGTTGCCAGAGGAAAGGGGGTTGGGGGGAAGGGGGAGTCCCAATATATGGTGATGGAAGATCTGACTCTGGGTGGCAATATACAGATCTTGTAACATAGAAACCCACACCTGAAACCTGTATGATCACTAGAGGCCTGATGCACAAAGATTTATGCAAGAATAGGCCTGCCTTCCCCTCGCTGAAGCACCCATTTCCCTCTGGCACCCAGGATCTGTGCCTTCACTCGGCCAACCTCCCACCTTCACTCCAGGGCTGGGAGCTGCCTCTCATCTTTGCTCTGGGCCCACTGCCACCATCTTTGTCACATTAATTTGCATATTCCCTCCTTATTGGCTGTGGGCGCCATCATCATCTTTGTTGCAAAGTGAGTCAATTTGCATATTCTGTCTTTATTAGATAGTATGTCAACAAATGTCACCCTGATAAATTTTTTTTTAAAAAAAGAAATACACTTGACACATCCTCAAGGGGAAAAGGGAGTTTCAGAACCCCCTGTATTAGTGTTCTTGGGCAGCCCTCATGACAGGGGCCTGCAAACTGGGGGGCTTGCAACAACTTCTAGGAGACCAGAGTCCGAAGTTGAGATGCCAGCAAGGCCATGCTCCCTCCAAAGGCTCACGGGGAGGGTTCTTGCTCACTGGTGCCGGTCTTGGGGGCTCCCAGCAGTTCCTGGGGTTCATTGACTTAGCTCCTCCCTCACACTTACTTCCACCTCTACCGCCTCTTCTCAAAAGGACACCAATCCTAGCGGGTTAAGGCCCCGCCCACTCCAGCACGATCTCATCTTGACTGGATGACTTCTGCAAAGATCCCATTTCCAGAGAAGGTTCAGTCACAGGCATGGGGGTAAGACTTCAACATAGCAACTCACTGCAACCCTAGACACTGCAGATTGTGTCTCTGTGCAGACATAGGTAGAGAGGTTTCCAGGCATCAAAATGTTTGGGGAATTCCAGAGAAAACTGCCAAAGAGTGCCCACGTCCTGTTTTTTCAGGAGTAGATGGGACTCATGGATTACGGTCACTGAGCAAGTTGTGGTGTTCACGAAGACCGCAGATGGTTAGTGACCCAAAAGCCCATCCACAACAGCGTGACAAAACAGAGAAGAGTGTGTCTCGCAGGGCAGCAAGACCGTAGTACAAGCATCAGCTGGGAGGCTGTTGGAAGTACAGATGACCAGGCCCGACCCAGACCAAATAAAGCAGCCACCGTCAGGGTGGGCCCAGCTTCCCCAGTGACCCGAAGCGCACAGGAATCAGAGAAACTACCACGGAGCCTTCGAAACAAGGGGCCTACGGGCCTGCACCGCACGGGGGAGGTGTATGGACACAGGATTGGTTCCACTATATAAAGTCCAACATGGGGGGAATACGTCCTATCACAACTGCAATCATAGCTCGTAAAACAAGAAAGAAACTGGATTTAAAAATATTCAATTATTATTATTATTTTTTTAATTGGTGAGCAGCAGCAGCGCCACTGAGCGCTGAGCCTACAGACGTGCCTCCAGCCTCGTCGTTTCTCCAGCGGCGGCAGTTCTCGCTACAGCGCCAGGACCAGTCCCGCGGCCTTCGACCGCAGAGCCCTCATGTCGCTCAGCTGCGGGAAGTCGGGCTGAAGCGACTGAGGTTGCGATGGGCAGAGAAAAGGAACAGCTCCAATTCCGTAAACTCTTCATTGGTGGCTTGAGCTTTGGAACCACAGAAGGAAGTTTGAGGAACTACTGTGAGCAATGAGGGGACCTTACCGACTGTGTGGTAATGAGATCCTGCAAGTGGACAATCAAGAGGATTTGGTTTTGTGACTTCACACCCATGGCTGAGGCGGATGCCTCCCTGGCTGCAAGGCCGCAATCAATTGATGGGAGAGTGGCTGGGCCCAAAGGTGCTGTTACAAGAGGGGGTCTGGAAAGCCAGGGCTCATGTACCTGTGAAGCCATTTGTTGGGGGGATTAAAGGGGACACTGAGGAACAGCGTTTTGGAGAAGACTTTGAGGGGTGAGGGAAAATGGTTACCATGGAGATAATCACTGCCAGGCAGTCTGGAAAGAGGCTTTGGGTGTGTTCCTTTTGATGAGCATGGCCCTGTGGCTAAGACTGTGTGGCAGAAATACCAACCCACCCATGGTCATTGTGCAGAAGTGAAGCTTGTCTGGATGAGAAATGCAGGAAGCTCCAAGTTCTAGAAGTGGGAGAGGAGGCAACTTTGGTCTGAGATTCTCGAGGTGGCGGTAAAATATTGGACCAGGACCAAGAAGTAACTTTAGAGGATCTGATGGCTATGGAAGTGGCCGTGGGTTGGGGGACAGCTAAAACAGGTATGGAGGGCCTGGTTATGGAGGGGAAGAGGAGGATTTGATGGTGGTCCCGGATATGGCAACTTGGGGGCGGGGGGCAGCTATGGAGGTGGCAATGACAACTCTGGAGGAGGAAATGACAGAAGTGGAAACTGCAACCATCTAACTATGGTCCCATTAAGAGTGGAAATTTTGGTGGTAGCAGGAACACGAGGGGACCATATGGTGGAGGAAACTATGGCCCTGGAGGAAGAGGAGGCTATAGAGGGAGAAGTGGATTTCTTCCTATTTGTCATGAGCGTCCCTGTATAAATAGGAGGCTGAGCCCAGAGCTAACAGAACAGCATCAGGTCATCCAATAACCATGTAAAGGAAACTCTCAGGCATGCATACGCACACCGTGCTGTGGCAGAAGACACCAGAGCAGATTCGGAGCCATTCTGTGAATGGGTTGGGTTATTTAACAACATTATCTCACTGTGGAGGGAGGCTTATTTAAAAAAAAAATGCCTCTGAGACAGTTTCTTAGGTTTTTACTTGTTTAAGGGGTTTGTAAGAGTGTTGACGCAATCCTTTCTGACAATGTTAAATTTATAAGTTGTGGGTGACAGGTGAAACCTTTAAGATTTTTCTCAAAGTTTTGAAAGGTTATTAGCCAGGATCATGGTATAGTTAAGACATAACATTTCTTTCAAAAAAAAAAGTGCACGTGTAGGTTTAAGAAGCTGTTGTACATTTATGATTTAATATATTAATACTAGAGGGGGAAAAACAGAAATTGGCAACCTGGTCACAAAAGGGATTACCCCTAGGGGAGGGAGGAGAGAGGCAGGGCTGGATTAAGGAGAGAGCAGCTCGTCTGAGGATGTTGGTATGGTTTTACTTCCTCAACTGGTGTAGGGTGACACGCGAATTTCCTTCAAAGTTATGCATTGTTACAGCTGCATATATGTAACGCACCTCCTATATAGCATAGCACATATATTCCCTATATAAATATTATTACACGTGTAACATCCCTGTGTATCCACACGCCTGTCTTGCTGGATGGTCATGTATCAGAGACATTGCCTGACCGTCCAGCATAAAACAGCTCCCCTGCCAACGCTCCCTTCTGTCTTCCCACAGAACCCACCGCTGACATAGGCATCGCCTTTCTCCCTGCCTTCCATGGCCCAGCACTGTTCTTTGCTTACAATCACCAGGTCCAAGTGCACCAGCTCCGTGTCTGCTTCCTATAGAGCCGCGCCTCTGAGTGTCTGGGGACACTCAGTTCACATGCTGACGTGAAGACCAGCGCTGGGGACACCACACTACAACTGTGGTTTACAGACGGTCTCACTGGCTCGTCTCTTCCGGCCATTCCTGGTGCTCAGGGGACTGTGGACCAGCACATGGGGACAGTGAGTGACTGAATGAACCTCCTGGGGGGGTGGAGGGGGCAAAGCAGATTTTCATGAGGCCCCTTCCTGCTCTGCCTCCGGCCCTCCTGCTGCAGTCCCTGCAGCTCACACCTCTCTCTGGGCTACACCGGCCTTGGAACACATTTCTAAATCAGGAGCAACTGGCCTCCATTTGACAATGACGGACAATCAGTAAGAAATTTTCATTTTGAAATAAATTTATTTATCTCACCTTTTCTGGCCAACTCAATGGCTTTGGTCATTTGTACAAAGATTCTAAAGCTTGGTTTTCCAGGCAAATGAACTTCATCATAACAAGCTTGAGCTCTGACCTCACTCCCTGTGAAGTCTGTGCCGATGGCCTAGGGCGGACATCGCCTGAGCCTGGGAGATGCCTCCTGCTCTCAGCCGGAGGCCCACTGCGGCCACGGGCCCCTGGCTTTCCTCCCCAGCTCCCCCAGAGGTCATGTGCATTTGTGGCTGAGAAGCCCGTGAAATGCACGACTGTGTTATATAAAAAAGCCATCAAATACGCATAGTGACGGAACTCATCCCCTACCCTAGTTACTCACCAGACAGGTTACATGATGTACACCAATTAACGTGCCCAGAAAAAATTACATTTCTGGGGGGGGAAAAAAAAAAGAAGAAAAAACAGGACACAGCCCTCCAGCTTCGATCCGATGGACTGCGTAGTCCCAGAATTCACACTCCACCACTCTCCACGCCCAGCCGTCCTCGGGGCCGGCTCAATCTCATCCAGGGAGGAGGCGCGCCCTCCGTTGGGATCTGGGTTCTTGTTTCAGCAGCTGCAGCCAAGGCGTGCCTTCTCTCTTGCAGAACGCTGACCGCACGTCTCTGTCTGTCTCTCTCGTGGGTCCCCACATTCCAGGACGCATAAAAAATAGCAGAGCACGAGCGTGTACTTGCAAACTTTCAAAATACAACAGTCACGGTAACGAATATGACCGACAGCAGCTTCCTAGTGCACTCTAGGCCCCGATTTTCATGGAAGAGCATTTAGTAAAAAGTTAAAATGATACCTACACTGTCTTTTCCGAGCCGAATGAATGCACCAAGTAATCCTATTGCACGTACGACAACGTAACACTGAGAACATCTACCGGAATGGTCTGGAGGTGTCTTTACCATGACGAAAACGCAGGCGGAAAACCAGGAGAGAGGAGAAAGAAAGACTCGTGGTTTCCGCCTCTCCAAGCAGTCAGTCCTCCTGACCCGCGGAGCCTCCTCAGCTGATAACCTAGAGGATGAGCAGGGAAATTTACCGTCACAGCCTAAACGCCCGCCCCCTTGCAGAATGCGCCCCCTGCCCAAGGTGACCGGAAGCACTCCCACTGTGGCTTCAGTGCCCCACCTCCTTGGCGTCCCTTTTTTCTTGCCTTGTGACCTGGGTTTGCACCCTAGTGACTGGGCTGGTCCACATTCTGCAAATATTTCCTGTGAGCATGTGGATGCTTCGCAACTGCAGGCCCACCTGTTTCCTTCTAATTAGCAACGTTAAATAAGTAAAATCTCGCCCTAGCCAGTTTGGCTCAGTGGATAGAGCGTTGGCCTGCGGACTGAAGGGTCCCGGGTTCGATTCCGGTCAAGGGCATGGACGTTGGTTGCGGGCACATCCCTAGTGGGGGGTGTGCAGGGGGCAGCTGATCGATGTTCCTAACTCTCTATCCCTCTCCCTTTCTGCAAAAAATCAGTAAAAAATATTTAAAAAAAGAAGAAAAATTATAGCTCTGACCGGTTTGGCTCAGTGGATAGAGCGTCTGCCTGCGGACTCAAGGATCCCAGGTTCGATTATGGACCTTGGTTGCGGGCACATCCCCAGTGGGAGGTGTGCAGGAGGCAGCTGATCGATGTTTCCAACTCTCTATCCTTTTCCCTCCTCTCTGCAAAAAAATAAAATAAAAATTTAAAAAAAAGAATTATAATTTTTTTAAAAAAGTAAAACCTCGTTGGTCTCCGTCTCCGGGCACCCACAGCCGCGCTGCCCACCTCCCCAGCCCCCAGGGCCGAAGCGCGCGGGTGCGGGCGCCACCCACCCACCGCCCGCAGCAAGCCGGCGGCCCGCGGCGCACCTGCTCGCGCCCTTCAGCAACACCCGTGGCCGTCGATCTGCTGGTGGATCTCCACGATGCGCCTCCCCATCAGCGCGGCCTCCACCGCCTTCTGCTCCACCTTCTCGCACAGCTTCACCACCCGCTCCTCCGCCTCGGCGCCGGGGCGGCGCGCGGGGTCCAGGGCGCGCTCCTCCGACGCCTCCACCTCGCTGTGGATGGCGTCCAGCAGGCGCTCGATCTCCTGCAGCCGCCGCCGGGCCCGCCGGTGCGCGCGCACGTGCTCGCGCTCGAGGGCGCTGACGTCACGGCGGGCGGCGGCGGCGAGCGCGGGGCCGCGGACCCGCTCCCCGTCCAGCTCGGGCTCGTGCGCCTCGTCCGCGTCCACGGGCCGCATCGCGCCGCCGCCGTCCCCGCGGCGCGGTCACCGCCCCCGGAGAGGCCGCCCGGCAGACGGCGAGCGCCGGGCGCGGGGCCGAGCTCTGCCCGACAGCCACTGCGACGAGCAACAGGTTCTCCCAACTTCCGCCGCAGAGACGGCGTCCAAAATGGCTCCCCCGCCGTCAGCCGGGGCGCTGCTGGCGTGCGGCCTTTTGCGACACGCGGAGCTCCTTTACGGCCGCGCCGCCGCTGGGAACGCGCGGGCCGCCACGGGCACGTGCACGCTCCGCCCTCCCGTCCCGCTGGGCCCGCCCTGGGGAGGAGGGCTTAGGGGCGCGTTTACGGCTAAGGGTCAATCGGGTCCTCAAACTGTTTAAACAGGGGGCCAGCTCACTGTCCCTCAGACTGCTGGAGGGCCGGGCTATAGTTTTGTTTTTTTTTTTTTTTAAAGAACAAATTCCTATGCACACTGCACATATCTTGTTTTAAGCAGGACATGTGGCCGGAGGACCGTGGTTAGAGGATGCCTGGACTCGAGGTCCTTAACGCGCTGATTCAAAAATAAGCCAATGAGGTTGGTACCGTTGGCATCTTAACCCCCCCAGCAGGTGGGTGGCGCACCCGGTGTCTGGGTGTCCTTGAGGCCAAGGCCCCCGTGGGGCAGCTGCTTCCACCCCGCCCCGCCCCCCAGGCTGGTTGAGAACTGTGACGTCCCAGTGCTGACGCCACTGTGCTGTACCCCTCCAACCACACGAGGACGCCTCAAGAAGTAGAATGAAGGAGCCACTTTTATTTCAGAGCCCGAGGCTACGAGGGGGCACATGCTCTGCAAATCTTGTAGCGCCTGAGGGCAGTAGCCAGCTTATAAAGGCAAAAAAAAAACCCACATCCTCGATAGACGTGGGAATGTGCACTTACCTTGCGAAAGCAGTTTTGCAGGAGCAGAATTAAGCCAAGTTAATGATCTCTAAAGATTATCTATAGTTTCCGTTTCTGGGGCCACTGAGTTAAGGAGGGCAAGTTCGTGGTTCTGGTCCTCAGGCACAGGAGACTAGCCTTTGTGATGTGGGCTGGCAACATCATGGGGTGATTTATGTGGGTTTCCAGGTCTCAATCTGGAAACTGAGGTAACTACCCTGTTGTTCAAGCAAGCAGGAGCGTACAGAAGCCGGGTTAAAATGGAAACGGCCGTTTTCACCCGAGATGAATGTTACTATGCTTCATTGCTTCAGAGCTAATGGCCCTGTTCGACCTCGCCAGGACTGTTGCCCACAGGGTAGGTTTTACTCTGCCTTATGGTCAGATCTGCATCTCGCTTTTCGGGACTTAGTGTTGGCCTGGCTCAGCAGTTTCCTCACCCCCACCTGGCGTGCCAAGTGTGCCCCTGGAGAAGAATACTGAAAGAATCCATTCTTCAGCATGCTGTCCATGCACCCCTACAAGACAACAGACCCTCGGGGCAAGTATTAGTTATCTATTTCCTTACAGCCCTTATCGGAGGTGGCACACAGCGAGGACTCAATAAATGTTGCTTTAACATTATTTCCCAATAGCTATTTCCATATGCTGTTACTACTGTATGTTGTCATTGTGGGATGAATGAAGTAAGTATCCAGGTGGTCCATTCTTTGTACGTCTAGCAGATAATATTTGGGAGACCCACTTGGTCGGATGGCCAGGGTCACTCTGACCACTCTGGTCCTTGCACATAATGCCCTCCATATTCAAAGCAAGTGACAGCATGTCAGATCATGCGCATCCTCCTAATCTCTCTGACATCCCTTTGTTCTTACCCAAAGGGAAGTCTGCTTTCAGGATTAGGTTACCTGCATAATCTCTCTTTTACAATATAAGGTAACATGGTCACAGGAGGAATAGATCATAGAGGGCCATCTTAACATTTGGCCTGGCACAGGCTCCCAGGAATGCTAAGGGCATGATCTCACAGCAGCCAGATATGGCAAAAGTACTGGTAATTAAGTCTAAAGAGTTAAACATACCTCGAAAAGACTTGTCTTGCTTTTGGTACGTGAGTGGAATGGAATAAAGCACATAGGAAACCCACAAAAATTTTGAGGCAGCCATCCTATATAATAAAAGCCTAATATGCAAATTGTCCCCTCCGCAGGCCACCTGAGGGACAGTGAACCCATACACAAATTTGCGCACCTGGCCTCTAATATTAGCAGAAATGCTGCCGGCTGGGATGAAAAGAGAATAAGACTATTCAAAATAGAAAAAGACATCTT
>PVJC01037187.1:0-17213 GCA_004026665.1 Murina feae | reverse complement strand
GCCATGTTGGCTGGGCTAATTTGCATACAGCCGCTCTGATTGGCTGGTGGGCGTGGCTTACCCTGTCTCGGAGAAACGGTTAATTTTAATATTTCACTTTTATTAGTTTAGACTAGGGGCCTGGTGCACAAATATTTGTGCACTCAGGGGGTGGGGGTCCCTCAGCCCGGCCTGTGCCCTCTTGCAGTCTGGGACACCTCGGGGGGGATGTCCACCTGCTGGCATGCTTGGCCAGCCTGGGTGAGGGGCTGAGGGCCATTTTCAGGCTGCCCACAGCCCCTTCAGGGTTCGTGCACTGGGGGGTGGGAGGGCTGGTGAGTGCAGGCCTGGACGTTTCCCACCGGAGGGCCCATGATCGCACATGCCTGGTGGGCCCCCACCAGTGGGGACATACCTGGTGCAGAGCTGGATGGTGAGCCAGGGGCGGACGCTGGTGCAGGATCCCTCGGTGGGGCCCTGCTGCTGAGCAAACACACCCGGGGTGGAGCTGGGCAGTGAACTGGCTTTGGATTCTCCGCACTGTGCAGCAGACGCTCCTGCACGCCCTGTGGAGGCCCCTGGGGGGGGGATGAAGGTAGCGGACCCTGGACGGGTGCTCCCACACGCCCCCAAGGATGCCCCCAGGGCAGAGCCAGGCAGCAGACCCAGGGCAGGCATTCCTGGACATCCCACAGAGGCCCCTGGGGCAGAGTCAGGCTGTTGACCCAGGACGGGCACTCCTGGACGCCCCAAGGAGGCCCCCGGGGGGCAAAGCCAGGCAGCAGACCCAGGATGGCTGTTCCTGCACATCCTGCAGAGGCCCCCGCACTCCTGCATGCCCCAAGGAGGCCCCCAGGGGGCGGAGCCAGGCAGCGGACCCAGGATGGCTGCTCCTGCAAGCCCCGTGGAGGACCCAGGCCGGAACCCCCCACTGAGCTGACACACCTGGCACAGCTATGCCGGCCGGCCGTGGAGGCTCCCAGTGCAGAGCCGCCCTGCCAGCCTCCATCTTGGCTGGGTTAATTTGCATACAATCGCTCTGATTGGCTGGCGGGCATGGCCGTGAGCAGAGGCTCAGCCAGCCTAGGCAGGCAGTTGCAACAGAAGCCTCTGATTTGCTCTAGCTCCATGGCTGCCGGCCTCCATCTTGGCTGGGCTAATTTGCATACAGCCACTCTGGTTGGTTGGGAGGCGTGGCTTGACTGGTGGGCATGGCCTAGGTGTCTTGGGTAATGGTCAATTTGCATATTACTCTTTTATTATATTAGATATGCATAGCCCATGGACATGGACAATAGGGTAGGGAAGATCTGGGCAGGGGGTGCGGGGGGAGGCAGGGACTGGGTGGAGGGAAGTAAAGGAGACATCTATAATACTGTCAACAAAATAAAAAAGAGTATATTGATACCTATTGTACTATTTTACAGTTTTTCTGTAGTTCTGAAATTTTGCAAAATAAAAATTCGGTGCGGTGGGGGGCAATGATGTTTGACCTTCTCAGCTGTTGGGGGTGAGGGAGAGGACAGTTCAGGTCTGAGTGTTTTGAGGATGGCTGCTTACTTACCAGACCTGAGTTTCTGAGCAGCTGTTCTCTCCCAAGCCTTTTCTCCAGCTTCTCCCCAATTCTGTGAGCTCCTAGTAAAATCCCCTTTTCTTAAATTGGCTGCTGTGAATTTTTGTCACTGAACCCAAAGACCCTCAAAATAAACTTAGAGTGTATACAATACGCACCACACAAGGATTTATTTCAAGTAGTTTTAAAGAAATCAAATGAACATATTTTGAAATATTTTCGGATAGCATGGTGCTTATATCTACTTAATGGTTTCAAAAAATGAACCCCAGAGCACTTTTCAACAAGTGTCCTCTCTTTGCATATGAACTGAACATTGGGCTAATCCTTTGTCCAAAACTGCTCTTCCTTTTTTTTAATCTTCTGATTTTTTTATTTTGTTTTATTGCTGAGAGTATTACATATGTCTCCTGCTCTTCCTTTTTAGTTGCGTGCCTTATAACCAATCACTTCAAGTACATTATACGAATAAAGCACACGGGGATTGCATTGCCAGGAAAAGCATGACAAGAACCTGCACCCACACTTCGAGGAAACTTGCCCTGGCACTGACAACAATCATGAGGGACACGATTCCTTTTCCAAAGGAGAACAAGTGCACTTTCGCACAGGAGAAGCAGGAGATGGGAAGAAGGAGAGAGCGCCAGGGTGGGACTGGTCAAGTTAAGCTACTGAAGGGGGAGAAAAGTACCATTTCCATGACGGCTATGGTGCTTCCCGGGGACAGGTGTGAAGAGGCCTCTCCAGGAATGTCACCAGGATGAGGGCAGAACCTGGGTACCTACGATGACCCTTGCACTGCTTCCCTCGGGACCAGAATACACTGCTTTTACCCACATCTTTCAAGTGCTTTCATGCTTTTTAAGGCAGGTAAGCCTTCTCTCCTTCATAGGGAAACACACCAAGTAAAGAACAAACAGCCATTATGAAAAAGAATTTGAAAAACTGTAAGGGTTTACACTACAGTTCAACGAAGTGAGAACAGTGAATGACAGAGAGCCCCGAGGTGCAGGGCAGGCCTGCTCCTCTGCATTCCAACGGCAGGCTCTCTCTCTCGCAGGAAATACCAGGAAATGACTTCACGCGTTTTCTAAGCTTCAGTCTAAGTCCAAGTTCCCAGGATAACCAGGCGCCGCGGTCATGCCCGCCAATGCCGCTCAGACCCCGCCCCTGCCCGGCTAGCCCCGCCCCTGCCCGGCTAGCCCCGCCCCTGCCCGGCTAGCCCCGCCTCCCACACGGACACACCTTGGCGCCTGCGCAGATCTGGCCTGAGCCTGAAGCGGAAGTTGCCCCTGCCCCCGCTCCGGCCCCCTCTCTTCTCCAAGGCGACACAGCCAGAACACTCTTCCGGGTCGAAGGGTTTGCTTCCGGAGAGCGGGAAGGCTGAAACACTGTAGCTGAGCTGAAATCTAATTAACGAGGTTCTGGGTGGAGAAGGCTGTATCCATGGACAGGTCAGTTCTGGTGGCGTCTGCTGAGCTCGGAGACTCGTCCGTCCCTCCTGCTTGTTGGCAGAATGAAACCAAGCGGGGCCCGGGCCGACCCTAGGGCTCTTTCCCGGGCTGGGGGGCTGCCGCTGATGGAGGAAAGACCGCTTGGGTGGGAGAGGGATGCAGATAAAGCTAATCCCGCGGCGGCTCTGCCGTCTATTCTGCGCCTTTGCCGCGCACTTTTCGGCTCTTGGGGTGGACGGGGTAGAAGGTGGCCCTGCACGCGAGATGCCCCGTGACCGGCCCGAGATCACCGCGCCGGTGAATCACAGAACTCGGAGCCTCATCTCAGAATTTCAGATCACAGGTTACACGTCGGAGAGTGATTGACTTGAGTTTGCCTCTGACCCTGACACTAAGCTAGCCGCCTTGACAAAGGTGTTCAAGGTTCTGGCCTTCGGGGAATTAGGTCTGTCGTGGAGGAGACAGCCGAGCAGTACAAGCAGTTTTGAACTGCTCTGTGGGAAAAGAAATGAAGCAGTTAATTCTCCCTGTCACGGGAGGTATCGTGAAGACCTCTCAATGGAGGTAATTTTCTAGTCTTTCAATAATAATAGTAGCCAGAGGTTGAGTGCCTTAGACACTCCAAATATATTATTAGCTCATGTCATTTTCATGACAGCCCTGTGAGGGTGGATGCTGTGATCCTCTTCTAAAGGAAGCTATTACTAGAAGAACCACGTTGCCACCTGGATCCGGGAGTCTCCAGACTCCTGGAGGCTGTTTGGTGAGTAAGTGTTCACCAGGCAGACCAAGGGGGCAAACGCCCGCCTCTGAAAAAGAAGCATGTGCAAAGGTGTATGGATATGAAAGTGCATGCTTTATGTAGCTAAGTGGTCACGTTTATGTTTGCATGGGGGTGGTGTTTGTGGCCGAATATAAGGCTGAAATGGGTCAGCTGGGGTCAGATTGTAAAAACCCTGGGAGGAAATTTGGACTTGATTCCGTAAGCCAGCAGTAGTTACCTGAAGGGCTTAAGAGAAGGAAAAGCTCATTCCAAGCGCTGAAATCATTTCAAAGGTGAAAAATGTACTGCACGCTAGAAAGCCAAGAGGTCTTTGTGCAGGTAAAATTTAAGCAGGACTTGGAGGGATAAGCAGGGATTAGAACTGGAAGGGCATTGTCAACAAAAAGAGCAAAGATTGAAGTGTGGTAGCAGTCATCTCAGGTAGAAATTGTAGTTTAATTCTAACCCTGCTGTTTGGCTTCTGTCATTTGCTTGCTAAAATAATAGAAAAGTTCTTTTGATTTTCTGAACTGTATTTGATTGAATACCCTATTAATTGTGATCTTACTGGTTTTAGAAAGCACATTCTGTAATCCACCCTGAGAAGCAGGGCAGCACAATCACCCTAAAATACCTCAATGGCTACAGATAACTCATTCCAGTTGACTCAGTGGTCAGTCATAAGGCTCGTCTGGGGTCAGAAGACCCAGGGCTCTAGGCAATGTGTTTCCATTGATTCAGTGAACACTAACACAGCCTATTTGCTTCCGTAGACTGCTTTGTGCAAACCAGGTTCTTCACTCCTGCTTTTGTTCCTGTATCAGGGATGCAGAACAGTTCCTCATTTGCTTTTGTAAACTGCTTTTGTTCATGCAAAATAGTTCCTCGTTCCAAACCCAAAGATGTAATCGATGCCTTGTGATTTTTGCCTATATAAATCTAGTGTTGCGGCCATCTTAGGGCTGCGAGGTTTGGAGAGCAAAAATGCCCCCTCGTAGTCCCGGAATTGCAATAAATGTGACTCCTAATTCGACTTCTTGTGATTTGCAGGGTACATTACAACAAGATGAGCCCTGGCCAAGACTGCTATGTGGTTAGAGCATTGGCCTGTGCTCCGAAGGGTTCAGTTCCCTCGGTTGCAGGTTCAGTCCTTGTGCACCGAGGGGTCGTGAGTTCAGTTCCAGTCAAGGGCACCTACCTCGGTTGCAGGTTCAGTCCCTGGCCCCCGTTGGGGCATGTGCAGGAGGCAACCAATCAATGTGTCTTTCACATGTCAGTGTTTCTCTCTTCCTGCTCCCTTCCTCTCTCTAAAAATCAGTGAGGAAAAAAATATATCCTCAGGTGGCAATTAAGAACAACAAAAAGCAAAGACAGCTATTGCGATGATCTATACCCTGACTGACTCAGGATCTTTTGCTTCAGTCATGATGATAAAGTTCTGTGCAAATGCTACATTCTCATTTCATTCACATGAGCTTGATTTTGTTGTTTTAGGAGTGGCTTTGGAGAGATGCCATCCCCTGTGATCCGGGAGGCAGAGGTGACACGGACTGCACGGAAACAGAGTGCTCAAAAAAGAGTTTTAAGTATCCTTTGCATTTTAAGTATCATTATAAAAATGGCAGCATGGCCCTGACCGGTTTGGCTTAGTGGATAGAGCGTCGGCCTGTGGACTGAAAGGGTCCTGGGTTCAATTCCAGTCAAGGGCATGTGCCTCGGTTGCGGGAACATCCCCAGTGAGGGGTGTGTAGGAGGCAGCTAGCTGGTCGATGTTTCTCTCTCATCAATGTTTCTAACTCTCTATCCCTCTCCTTTCCTTTCTATAGAAAAGCAATAAAATATATTTTTTAAAAATTGCAGCATGTTTGGGATCAGGATTATAGAATCTTATTTTTACGAGAGGTATTAAACACCAGCTGTAATAATAAAATGCTGCAGAAATTAGTTTTTTGACTTCTCAGATATGTTATTTGGTAAATATGCTGAAATTCATTGAGATTAACATTTATGTCTCCCTGAAAATAAGGATATTCCATTTTACTGCTAACTGTCATATTGTGATTATCTCCTACTGAGATTAAATTATCTTTTTTTTTTTAAATTTGAAATGTGACTAAGAACTCTTAGTTCAGTGTGTGATAATCTAAGACTGAAATCTGAGGACTTAAATGGTAGAGAGAATTATTTACTCTTTGCATAGAAAACATGATAGACCTAAAATCCCTTGTTCTTGAAAAATATATTCATATATTTTGTACATGGAAAATTTTTCTTAACTTTCTACAGTTCGGGCATCCCAAGATGAAATTTTTGCCAATACCACTCCAAGAAACCAGATTATCCCTCGAACTCCCAGCTCATTTCGACCGCCTTGTAAGATTTTCTGCTTATAAAGCATTTAATAGTAGTAGTAGTAGCAGCTAACACTTATGATACACATAAATTATATTTGGTTGAAATATCAATAATTAAGAACAAATAATAATGATTGCAATTGCTATTTGTAACTCTGTTTTACATAAATACGCAATAACTATGATGTAGTATTATCTCTATTTTGCCACAACTGAAAGCGAGACTTGGAGAAGATAATGCTGATAACATACCCAAGTGAGTGTGTAAGTATTGGGACCAAAATTCAAATAATGATCTGCCTACTGCAAAGTCTATGCCCTCTGCCTCTTCAGTGTGCTATTTTATAAAGTTAGGATACGAAGAATCCATGGACTCATTCATATTCTTTTTTACTGCTCAGTTTATGCTATAATGAAAGCATCTGTTTGCAGTAAAATTTTTCTTGATGGGCTCAATATTACCAAAATAAGTTAAATTTTTCATATGGAAATGAATACGTAAAGTATTTATTAGCTTATAATTGAAGTCATTGAAAACTGTTCTTTATTGTTTGTTTGCTTCTGTTTTCATGATCAATGCTTATGCACTCTGGATTCTTTTTATTAACTTCTTGTTTGTAGTTACTCCACCAAACCGAAGCTTTCTCAGGCAGCCAGATGTTTCCTGCATTCTTGGAACAGGAGGGAGGTCTCCCCGGTTTACACAGTCTTCAGGGTTATTGGGAAATCTGTCTATGGTATGTTGAAAAATAGAACTGAAATTTTCTCCCTTTCATAAAAGTATGATATGATGCTCTTTAGGAATCACTATGATACATTCACAGAAGAAATGTCATATAAACTGTGATATAAAATGACTTGACCTACTTTAGAATACTATAGAAAAAGAAAGAATTATATTTCACTAGGAAGAAAGATAAAAACAGAAGAGTTTTGTTGGAAGAGTAGAGGACATTTAATTCCAAAAACGAGATAAAAACAATTCTTCTGTATTTGGCTCTGTGCTTATTAAAAAGACAAATTTTACACGCACTTGAAATTGTCTAAATTTGGAGTTTTCTGAAGAGTGGTTTTGCTTGTTAAACCTGTCTTTGTCTTAGAAGGTTAACTTGATCTGTAAAATGTTTATTATAGTCTTATGGATTTATAGAGTGTAACAATGATCTGGTCATTGAACAATTTGCTTGTGAAACTGGTTTGTTTTGGCAAGATTTATCTTGTACTTAGAAACATGAGTGGCCCAGCTGGAGTGTCTCAGTTGGTTGCTGGTTGATTTGCAGTCAAGGCACAAACCTGGGTGGTGGGTTTGATCTCCGGTTGGGGCACATTCAGGGGTTGCAGGGGTGGGGGGAGGGGTAGCCGATAGATGTTTTTCTCTGGTGTCAAAGTTTCCCTGCCTCCCTCTAAGCATTTCCTCAGGTGAGGATTTAAAAAAAAAATGAGCGAATTGACAGCCTCTGTATTTAAGCAAAAGATGACTTTTATTATTTACTGGCTTCAGAGCTGCAATATTAATAGTAAAATTGTTACTCTCTTAAAGGCAAGGGTAGAATAAGTTGTGAATTGATTATTATAAAATGTTTAGGAATTACTGACCAGTCAAATCAGGTGTATTTTCTTGATTTGTTTTGCCAGTTGTAATATTAGCTATAAGAGGTGGCCTTAGATATGTAGGTTGCCTGAAGGAAATAAAATTTCTACATTAATTTTACCATGTATCTGTTTACCAAGATTTGATTGCGGAGCAAAGTGTTTTTCTGAGTGCAAAATGTCATTGCTGTGTAAGATTTCACTTGATCCTTATACTAATGATGATGATGAGTACCCAGAAGGGAGTGAACTGTCATCAGTCTCTCATAGCTGAAACTGAGTTCTCCTCAGCGCATAGTCACTGTCTTGTGAGTGTATAGGGTTTCACCACCCATCTTTAGCATTTTCCTTGGGAGACTGATTTAAAGGTATAATTTTATTGTTGCTTATGCCTGGATTTTAAATAAAGGTGAATTTTTTAAAACTGTTTTATGGCCCTGACCGGTTTGGCTCAGTGGATAGAGCGTCAGTCTGCGGACTGAAAGGTCCCAGGTTCGATTTCGGTCAAGGGCATGTACCTTGGTTGCAGGCGCATCCCCAGTAGGGAGTGTGCAGAAGGCAGCTGATCGATGTTTCTCTCTCTCGATGTTTCTAACTCTCTATCCTTCTCCCTTCCCTCTCTGTAAAAAATCAATAAAATATATATTTTTAAAAACAAAAAAAACTGTTTTATGGACCTGGCCGGTGTGGCTCGGTTGGTAGGAACCTCATCCTGTACACTGAAAGGTCTCGGGTTCAGTCCCAACCCCGGTCCAGTGAGTGCAGGAGGCAACCAGTAGATGTTCTCTCTCACATTGGTGTTTCTCTCTCTGGAAAAATCAATGGAAATGTCCTGAGAAACAACTTTATTATGGATATTTTTAAATATATCCAAAAATAGAATAGTAGCATAAGCCCCCCTGTGCTCATTCCTCAGTTTCAACAGTTAACAATGTATGGCAGATCTTGTTTCATCTATACCCATGGCGTTTCCCCTATATTACTTTACAACTCTCAGATTTCATAACCATTGTCCTGTGCACTGAAAGGTTGTTGTGCCCTGACTGGGAATTTCATTCATAAATCCTTCAGTATATACCTTTGAGACAGAGCGACACTTTCTGTAACATAAACACAATATATACAGGTCATACATCATTGTATTGTGCTTCACAGATATTGTATTTTTTTGTTTTTTTACAAATTGAAGGCAAGACCCTCCACCAGCAAAAAAATTATGACTCACTGAAACCACAGGTAATCGTTAGCATTTTTCAGCAATAAGTATTTTTGTTAAGGTATGTGCATTATTTTTTAGACATACTGCTATTGCACAGACTACGGTATAGTGTAAACATGATTTATATATACTGAGAATCCCCAAGATTTATGTGAGTCACTTTATTGCAGCTGTCTGGGACTAAACCTACAGTATCTCTAACATTTAAACCTCCCCCAAACATATAGAGACTAATTCCTTTTTCATTGCACATATCTACTTTATATATTTTTAATATATTTTATTGATTTTTTTATAGAGAGGAAGGGAGGGGGATAGAGAGTTAGAAACATCGAGAGAGAGAAACATCGATCAGCTGCCTCCTGCACACCTACTAGGGATGTGCCTGCAACCAAGGTACATGCCCTTGACCAGAATCGAACCTGGGACCTTTCAGTCCGCAGGCCGACACTCTATCCACTGAGCCAAACTGGTTAGGGCTCTACTTTATATTTTTTATTATATATTCATTAAGTGTTCATATTTCCTGAGTTGTGTCAGGTTTTTTTTAAATTGGTTGGTTCAAATTAGGAACCAGACAATGCAAGGTCACCATATTGCATTTGCTTGATATGTCTTTTAAATCCCTTAAGTTTCTCCCTCTTCTTTGCTTTTTCTTTTTCTTTTGTTTCAGACAGGAAGGGACAAGGAGAAAGATAGAAACATCAGTGATGAGAGAGAATCATTTATTGGCTGCCTCCTGCACACCCTACCCTGGGGATTGAGCCAGCAACCCAGGCATGTGCCTTGATGGGGAATTGAACCTTGACCTCCTGATTCATAAGAGAACGCTCAACCACTAAGCCCCACTGGCTGGGCATCTCCCTCATCTTTTTTAAAATTACTATTTATTTGTTGAAGAAGCTGGGTCATTTGTCCAGTACAATTTCCCCAAAGTAAAAAATTAATGTAACTTAGAGCAGTGGGAATTCCTTTACTTGCCTACTTATATCAGCTTAAGTATTGCAAGATGTAGTCTCTATTGGCTTTTTTTTTTTAAGCTGGAGTAGTACAAGGAAGAAAGCAATTTTAAAAAGCCACACTTTTCTTCACAAACTAGCCCCATGGCTATCTTTTGAAAACGGAAAATATACATAATGTTTTAAAAAACGTAACAGCGTTACTGTCTTTATTCACTCAATGGCAATAACTCCATTCCTTCTTTGTGTCCTCCTTTTTTATAAGGTAACTAATCTGGATGACAGTAACTGGACTGCTGCGTTCTCAGCACAGCGTTCAGGGCTCTTCACAAACACAGAGTCCCATGGAGTAACAGAGGACGTAACTCTCAGTGCTGTGATGTTGCGTGAGGATGATCCTGGAGAAGCTGGTAAATGACTGAGCTTTGTAACAACGGGTAGCTTGTCACGTTACTAAGGTCAAGGAAGCTGTCCCCTCCTGTCCCAGAATGTCATCATTAAATATTTTGTTGTTGTTGAGCTAATTAGCTCTCATAATGGCTAAGCCAATTGATGTAGCTCTAGAAGTTTGAGAACGTCACCTTAGTTCTCGGTTGGAGCAGCATGTTGCCATTTTATCTTTCAGTGTAAAGAGCAGCCTGTTAGCTTATTAGTAGACAGGTCTCTGATATTTTTATTTTCTTATTTGTGCTGTTGAAAGAGCTTCTCTTTTTGTTTAGGTTTAGTTTTATCTAACACTGCTGACATGTCTTGCTTTGGCCTGGATGTTGATGTTGTTTTTTCAAATAGTATTGAGACCTTTCTAGTTTTAGGTTAGTTATTACCATTCTCTTTTGCGAAAAATTTTTGCTTTTAGTGTCTCTGTATCTACACATTATCATATAAGTTCTTCACAATTTTATCATCATTAGCCGACATGCAAATGCTATATACACTGAGTGACCAGTTTATTATGACCACCTGACGTTTATAGGCAAATTAGCTATAATTCCACGCTAAAGTTGCTAGAGGGCCAGACCGTTATAAACGTCTGAATAGCACAACATGCTTAAGTATCGTTGCTGATCAAGTTCATTCTATCATGTTGATGGTGTATCCCAATGGAGATGACTTTTTCCAACAAGACAGTGTGCCATGCCACGGTGCTCGTATTGTGCAGGAGTGGTTTCAAGAACATGAGGGAGACTTTACCTTGCTTAGGTGGCCCCCACAATCACCAGATCTCAATCCAATTGAGCATTTGTGGGACGAAGTTCAAAGAGCCATCAGGCAGCTGGTTCCACAACCATCAAATCTCACAGAACTGGACAGTGCTATTCGTCAGGTATGGTGTCAGATTCCTCGCATCACCTTTCAACATCTGTGGAGACAATGCCAAAAAGAATCGCCTCAGTTTTGAAGGCAAAAGGTGGCCCAACGAAGTACTGATGGGGTGGTCATAATAATCTGGCCAGTCATAATAATCTGGCCACTCAGTGTATTTTTGGAGATTAACTCCTTATCAGGTATATGGTTCATAAATATTTTTTCCCATTCCATAGGCTGCCATTTTATTTTATCATTTCTTTTGTTGTGTAGAACTTTTTAATTTGATATAGTCTCATTTGATTTTTGCTTTTTTAGCTTGTGTTTTTGATATCATCCAAAAAATTACTTCCAAGACTATTGACAAGAAGCATTTTTCCTATTTTTTTCCCCAGAAGTTGTACATTTTTAGATCTTATGTTTAAGTCTTTATTTTTAATCATTTGTATGAGTGGTGTAGAATAGGGATCCAATATTATTTTTCTGCATGTGGATATCCAGTTTTCCCAATACCATTTATTGAAAAGGCTATCCTTTTCCCATTGAGTATTCTTGGCTCCTTTGTCAAATATTAGTCAATTATATTGTGGGAGCCCCTTACACGTCCAGCGTGGTTCAAGGTTCCTATTCAGGGTTCAAATTCTGAAGGAGTTCACACACATAATGAAGAGAGAGTAGAAGAGAATCAGTTTGGAAACTGGGGGACCAGGCATGGAGTCTACCTCTAGGGGACAAGAGTGCCCACTGCTCTGGCCTTGCTCAAAGCTTTTATTAAGGCAATGGGAAAACAATCATACCCTTAGGGCAGGAAATTCCAACAACTAACAGGTAGCAATAATTTACATATCAGTAACAGGTGGAGGGTTACTTCAACTATCAATGTCTCCATCTAAATGATGGGTGAATAGCTCAGACCATTCAGAGCAATAAGGTTGACCAGCCTTCGGGCACATTTCTCTATTAGTGACAATGACCTATCCGGTATTATATATGTGGAAGTTTATTTCTGGAGTCTCCGTTCTGTTCTATTGGTCTGTGTATCTGTTTTTATGCCAGTAGCATACTGTTTTGATTACTTTAGCCTTGTAAAATAGTTTGAAATCAGGAAGTGTGATACCTCCAGCTTTGTTCTTCTTTGTTAGGGTTGTTTTGACTATTCTGAGTTTTTTAGTTTTACAAGATGAAAAGAGTTCTGTGAATGGATGGTAATGACAGTAGCACAACAGTGTGAATGTACTCAGTGCTACTGAACTATACACTTAAAAATGATTATGATGGTAAATTTTATGTGTATTTTACCACAATTATAATTTTAAAAAACATTGCAGTTAAAAAAAAGACTCATAGCTATGTTTTTAAGTTTTTAAAGAATTACCTAGAAGTATGTCATTTAATGTTTTTTATTCCTCTTTTTAATGTGTTCTAGCATCCATGAGTATGTTTTCTGATTTCCTGCAGTCTTTTTTGAAGCACTCTTCAACTACAGTTTTTGACCTTGTAGAAGAGTATGAAAACATTTGTAGTGTTCAGGTATGTCAATTCACCCAATGTTGGTCAACTTCAGTATGCTTAGTATTTTTTTTGAACAGCATCAACCTGTGAATTTCTATATGTCATTTAAAAGAGATGTCTTAGGTATTATGGCAGGGATGGCATGATTGGCACATAAACCAAAGTAGACTGAGGGTCCATATAAGATTTATTTTGGAGTCAAAAGGATTCTGCTGCTTTAAAAAAGGAAAATCTAAAATAAAGAAAGAACTCTTAGCCCTAGCCAGTTTGGCTCAGTGAAGGGACATAGGTTCAATTCTGGTCAAGGGCACATACCTTAGTTGCAGGCTGGATCCCTGGCAACCAGTTGATGTGTTTTTCTCACATTAATGTTTCTCTCTCTGTGTGTCTCCCTCCCCTTCCACTCTCTCTAAAAATAAATGAAAAAAAAATCCTCAGGTGAGGATTAACAAAAAGAAAATAGTAAAATAAAATATATAAAAGAACTCTTAAAACTCAATAATAAAAAAATCAGCAATCCAATTAAAAAATAGGCAAAACATGTTAATAGACACCTCACCAGAGAACATATACAGGTGGCAAATAAGCATATCAGAAGATATTCAACATTAGATGTCACTAGGAAACTGAAAATTAAAACAATGAGATGACACAGTACTGTGGGAGCCCCTTACACGTCCAGCGTGGTTCAGGGTTCGAGTTCTGGAGGAGGCCGCACACAAAATGAAGAGAGAGAGAGTAGAAGAGAATCAATTTGGAAATTGGGAGACCAGGCATGGAGTTTACCTCTAGTGGGTTAGACTGCCCACTGGTGCCTGGGCCTCACCAGCCTTTTACTGAGTCTCTGAGAAAACAACCATATCTTTAGGCAGGAAATTCCAAGCAAGAATTTACATGTAATTAACAGGTGGGGATTTGCTGTAATTAACAATGTTTCAACTTAAACAATGGGTGCATAGTTCTGACCTTTCAGAGAAACCAAGGTTGGTTGAAAAACAGTCAGTTTCCAGCATCAAAAGAATCAGTTTCCAGCACAGTACTATTGGTATGGCAAGAATCCAAAACACTAACAACCACCAGATGCTGGCAAGGATGTGAAGCAGCAAGAACTCTCATTCATTGATGTTGGGAATGCAGATGGTACAGCCACTTTAGAAGACAATTTCTTACAAATCTAAGCATACTGTTAGCATATGATCCAATGTTCATACTCTGGTATTTACTCAAATAAGTTTAAAATTTATGTTTACACAAAAACCTGCATGGAGATGTTTGTAGCAGCTTTATTCATAACTGGAGGCCTGGTGCACGACATTCGTGCACGGGGGGTGGGGGGGGCGGTGGTAGTAAGGGGGATGTACCCTCAGCCTGGCCCAAGCCCTCTCACTGTCCGGGACATCCCCCAAGGGGTCCTTAACAAAATTATACAGGTTTCCGGTGTACAATTCCGTAATATATCATCTATTCACTGTATTGTGTGTTCACCACCAAGTCTCCTTCCATTACCATTTATTTCCTCTACTAGAGGGCCGGTGCATGAAATTTGTGCACTTGGGGTTGAGGGAGTCCTTCAGTCCTGGCTGCACCCTCTCATAGTCTGAGAGCCCTCAGGGGCTGTCTGACTGTGAGGTTAGGCCTGGGACATCCTTAGTGCTGCCGAGGAGGCAGGAGAGGCTCCCACACTGCCACTGCGCTCACTAGCCATGAACACACAATATAGTGAACAGATGATATATTATGGAATTGTGCACTGGAAACCTGTATAATTTTGTTAATCAGTGTCACCCCAATAAATTCAATGAAAAGAAAAAAAAATAATTTAACAAATGAGTGTAGATAACACTTTTATTAAAAACTGGCCTTAAGACGGAAGTAACATTACTTTGTGAATACTTTTCAAAGGGAGGGAAGCCTGTTGTGATTCTTCAAGTTTTGAATAAGAATAATCATGTTTCTTTATTCCCTTTGACAAGATAAGGGGATGTTCTTATTGTGTCATCTCAATACCTTTGAGAAAGATTTCCTTTACCCAGAGTACTTAAACTTCCTGATAAACAAATTTTGTGTGTGTTTCTGGAGAGAACATGCATATCTTTAGTTAGTTTTCACATGTACTTCAGTCCCAAAAAGGTTAAGAACTGTTTTAGAACAAGGAGGGACTTACTTTGAAGTTTTGGCTAGAAATGGCATTGTTTTGGTGCCAATCTTAAATAAAACGTTTTTCTTGATTTGTTGTATGGTACAAATTTATCACCCATAATTTGAAGATTATCTTATTTTTAATTTTCATTGCTACTCTGGTGGTTCATGTTATGATTTTGTCAAGTGTAGGTTAGATTTAGCTTATCTTCTGGGTAATATACAGAGGGAGAAAAAATGTATCCAAAGCTGTTCTTGTTGAGTCTGGGTTAATGTTAAACTTTTACATATATATTCACATAAACACACCTTACTTTAAGGCCATTTCTAGTGGAAACGTTATATTACATTCAGTTAAAAAAGACCATAGATAGGCAGGACATATTTATAATGTAACTAGAGGCCCAGCGCACGATTAAATCATGTGGGTGGGGTCTCTAGGCCTCGCCTCCTGCAATCAGGGCCATCTTCTGCCCATTTGCCAGTCCCCAGCCAAACGCCACCACCACCACCAGGCTGTCAGGCTGTTGGGATCACCAGCTCATCTCCCGCTGCTCCAGGGCTCAAGCCTGCAGGAAAGTGGGCACCGGAGACTTCACCTCCCTGTGTGTGTGCTGGGCTGGCCACTGGTGGAACACACCGCCTGCTGGGGGCTGCTCATGTGGGTGCCACTTCTGCCGCCGCTGCCTCTGCTGCTGCCTCTGCCACTGCCACTGCTGCTGGGGCTTGAGGCGCTGACGGAGGCTGCGGGGCACATCTGCCACCTACCCGTCCTGGTGTGAGTGGCACCGAGCGGGCAGTGCATTCCATCAGCGGCCAGCCTGGCACACACACATGGAGGTAAAGTTGCCAGTGCCCACTTTCCCGCAGGCCTGAGCCCCAAAGCAGCCAGGGATGAGCTGGTGATCCCAACAGCCTGAGGCCAATCCTCCCGCCACCTACCCTATTCCCCCATTCACTATTGCTGATCCATCAGAACCTGTGGGGGTGAGGAGGTGGAAACCAAGAAGTGGTCAATGCCACCTCGTGGTGACTGGTCATTTGGTCATTCTGGTTGTTAGGGACACTGGCTTTTTATATGTATAGACAATGTACATACATACTAGTTATGTAATTAGTTTTAGCACAAAGTACTTGAAGAGTACAAAATTATTATTCAGGATTATAGAAAACCTGCTTGTGTTTGTGTTTATAATCCAGGTGAATATATTGAGTAAAATAGTGAACCGAGCAACACCTGGTCTTCAAAAGTTTTCAAAAACAGCCAGTATGCTCTGGCTTCTTCAGCAGGAGATGGTCACTTGGAGGCTGCTGGCTTCTTTGTACAGGTAAAGTGGTATACAAGTCATTAATCAAGTAAACACAAACCAACAGAAATTAATTTAAAAGTTGCAGTAGGATGTGTTTGGAAATAGGTTCTGCTTATCATTTCTGTTGCCTTAGTTGTTAGGAGTGAGTGAAGGAGATGTTGAATATCAGGTCATAAAGCTGGTGTCTACTAAAAATTGGATATGTATTAAGATTTAAAGAAAGTGCTAAACATACTATACTTGGTAGAGAATAGGTTAAAAGAAAAAACCGATGATGTGTGTAATGTGGATGTTTGAAAGAAGTAAACCAAATTTCCTTCTCTCAGATGCTCAGTGGTTTTGACTCATTGTTACTTTCTCATCCGTGTGGGAAAACCTTGAAAGGACATAATAATTTTATTTTTGCCATGTGAGAACATTATATTCAAAAGTTAGGTGTGTGCACCAGCAGGGAGTTGTTAAAGACTGTAGGGTAAGCATGTCAAACCCAAAATCTAACGGGCCAAATAAACCAGGTTTTAGTTTATGTGGGCTGCAAAAAAAAAAAACCAAAAGCTTCAATTTTCATACAAACATAAGTTTATTTTGATAGAGACATGCTGGACACAAAGGGTTGAAATAAATGAGTAATCGTGAACATAAAATAATAGAACATTTTATGATATTTATTTATTTATTTATTTATTTATTTATTACATACAGTTTTACAAAGATTAGTACATATATATCTTTTTCCCCCTGCCCTTCCCCCAGCCTCCCCTACCCCCCCAGTGTTTTGTGTCCATTGGTTATGCTTAAATGCATGCATAAAAGTCCCTTGGCTGATCTGTTACCACCCCTCACTAACCTTCCCTGTCCTTGTTTTTGTAATTTGACAGTCTGTTTGATGCTGCTCTGCCTCTGAATAATAGAACATTTTAATAAAAATTAATATTTTTTCAACATTAACTTACTAGACACTGAATAACTGCACAAATTAATAAGCATAACACAAATCTATTTTTCCTGTTCTCCGAAAGCAAAATATTTCCTGTTTGCACACCAAACAAATCAGTC
>PVJC01037186.1:0-17335 GCA_004026665.1 Murina feae | reverse complement strand
TGAAGCCAGCATAACCCTAATACCAAAACCAGATAAAGACATAACAAAGAAAGAGAATTACAGGCCAATATCTCTGATGAACATAGATGCTAAAATCCTGAACAAAATTCTAGCAAACCGGAGCCAGCATTACATTAGAAAGATCATACACCATGACCAAGTGGGATTTATTCCAGGAATGCAAGGCTGGTACAATATCCGCAAATCAATAAACATGATACATCACATAAAGAAATTGAGGGACAAAAATTACATAATCATATCGATTGATGCAGAAAAGGCATCTGACAAAATCCAACACCCTTTCTTGATAAAAACTCTCAGCAAAGTGCGAATAGAGGGATCATACCTCAACATAATAAAAGCCTTATATGACAAACCCACAGCCAACATCATATTCAATGGGCAAAAAGTAAAACCATTTCCCTTAAGAACAGGGTTAAGTCAGGGATGCCCACTTTCACCACTCCTTTTCGACATAGTACTGGAAGTGCTAGCCAAAGCGATCAGACAAGAAGAAGAAATAAAAGGCATCCAAACTGGAAAAGAAGAAGTAAAATTGTCATTATTCACACATGACATGATATTGTACTTAGAAAACCCTACAGACTCCATCAAAAAATTATTAGACATAATAAATGAATTTGGCAATGTAGCAGGATAAAAAATTAATGCCAAGAAATCTATGGCATTTTTGTATGCAAATAGTGAACTTACAGAAAAAGAAATAAAAAAAACAATCCCATTTACCATTGCACCAAAAACATTAAGATACCTAGGAATAAATTTAACCAAGTATGTAAAAGACCTATAATCAGAAGACTACAGAACATTGAAAAGGGAGATAGAGGAAGACATAAACAGATGGAAGAACATTCCGTGTTCATGGAATGGTAGAATCAACATCATCAAAATGTCCATACTTCCCAAAGCAATCTATAGATTCAATGCACTCCCCATTAAAATACCAACAGCATATTTCACATATCTAGAAAGAACTCGTCAGAAATTCATCTGGAATAAAAAAAAACCTGGAATAGCTACAGTGATCCTGAGAAAGAAGAACAAAGTAGAAGGGATCTCAATACCAGATATCAAGTTGTATTACAAAGCCACTGTTCTCAAAACTGCCTGGTACTGGCACAAGAACAGACATATAGACCAATGGAATAGAATAGAGAGCCCAGAAACTGACTCAAACCACTATTCTCAATTAATATTTGATAAAGGAGGAAAGACAATACAATGAAGCCAAGACAGTCTCTTCAATAAATGGTCCTGGGAAATTTGGTCAGACACATGCAAAAAAAAATGAAACTAGACCACCAACTTACACCATACCAAAAATAAACTCAAAATGGATAAAGGCCTTAAACGTAAGATGGAAAACTATAAAAATACTAGAGGAATCCACAGGTATCAAAATCTCAGACATATGCCAAAAGAATTTCTTCACTGACACAGCTCCTAGGGCAAGGGAAAATAGACAAATGGGACTATATCAAAATAAAAAGCTTCTGCACAGCAAAAGAAACCATCAACAAAACAACAAGAAAGCCCACTGCATGGGAGAACATATTTGCCAATGATATCTCTGATAAAGGTTTAATCTCCAACATTTACAGGGAACTTATACAACTTAACAAAAGGAAGATAAACAACCCAATCCAAAAATGGGCAAGAGACCTAAATAGACACTTTTCAAAAGAGGACATAAATAAGGCTGAGAGACATATGAAAACATGCTCAAAGTCACTTATCATCGGAGAGATGCAAATCAAAACAACAATGAGGTACCATCTCATATCTGTCAGAATGGCTATCATCAACAAATCACAAATGACAAATGCTGGCAAGGATGCGGAGAAAAAGGAACCCTCCTGCACTGCTGGTGGGAATGCAGACTGGTGCAGCCACTGTGGAGAACAGTATGGAGTTTCCTCAAAAAACTAAAAATGGAACTCCCATTTGACCTAGTGATCCCACTTCTAGGAATATATCCCAAGTAACCTGAAACACCAATCAGAAAGAATATATGCACCCCTCTGTTCATAGCAGCACAATTTACCATAGCTAAGATATGGAATCATCCTAAGTGTCCATCAGCAGGTAAATGGATTAAAAAACTGTGTGACATCTTCACAATGGAATACTATGCTGCTGTAAAAAAGAAGGAACTCCTACCATTTGCAACAGCATGGATGGAGTTGGAGAGCATTATGCTAAGTGAAATAAGTCAGTCAGAGAAAGATAAATATCACATGCTCTCGCTCATCTGTGGATTATAATGAACAACATAAACCAATGAAGAAAAACTGATGTAGAGACAGAGAAGCATCGATCAGATGCTCAAAACTCAGAGGGAAGGTAGGGGAGAGTGGGGATGAGGGGAAGAGATCCACCAAAGGACTTGTATGCATGCATATAAGCACAAGTGATGGATGTGGACAACAAGGGGTGAGGGTGAGGGCAGGAGTGGGGGGATGAGAGGACATTGGGGGGATAAGATCACATATGTAATATCTTAATCAATAAAGGGAAAAAATTGAAAAAAAAGTGATAAAAAAGAATAAATGTTGAATTAACAACAATGGAAAAAAAAAACACCTATTGTAGAAGGTATTAGATTAAGTAAAACAAAATTACAGCTTCCATACCCTGAATGTATTCTTCTTTTTTTTAAAACCAATAATACAACTCCAGTTGTACTACACACATTATGTTGTCTTGTCATCATCAAAAACAGTGGGCCTGTTTTCTTCGCTTACAATTCAAGAGAGATGGTAGACATTAACTAATGTCTGCTCTAGTAAAGATTTTACCTGGTACTGGAACTGAATTGGTTGTAATTGGCTGCCATCCTGTGTCATCTTCCTGGCTAGGGCTTCTTTCAGTGCGAGGGCTTTATTCAACTCAACCAACTCCTTAGACATCTGAGCTTGACGGAGAACATGTTGAGTGGTGAATCCATCAGAAGATCTACTTGTCTGTAGACAGGTTTCCACTTGCTGGAAAAGATCAGGATAATGATTTGTAAGAGAAATAAGCAATTAGAGTTCCTTAGACATTACTTTATCAAGTCTCACAGCCATTTCTCCATTACCAGTACCTTTGATCTTTTAAAACTCTGGCATCTCATACATTCACTTTAAATATCTGAAATAAATTGAGCTAGCCTATTTCCCTGCTCTCACAAGCATTTTATTTCTTATATCCTTTAACTGAGTCTTTTAGAGCGAACTAAGCTTCTTATTCTTTTCTTTTTCTTTTTTCAATCCTCACCCAAGGATATTTTTTAATTGATTTTTTAAAGAGAGATGAAGAGAGAGAAAAAAACCACATTGATGTGAGAGAGAAACATCCATCATTTGCCTTCTGCATGTGTCCTGATCGGGGATTGAATCCGCAGCCTTTTAGTTCACAGCACAACACTTCAACCAACACCCAGCAATGACTCTTCATCTTTTTAAAAAAATTAATCAGGCCAACACTTCTCACTTTTACCTCATTCTAAGGGTTCCTTAGAGGAGAGAAGGCTCTGGAAATGGGACTTCAGGAATGGTGGAAATGGAAAATAGGTTTCATTTATTCTCAAAAAGCTGACCTTTGGCACCTGATTTATGTCCCATCTGTCTTCTTTCAGAATATTAAAATTACCAGTGTGTATTGGCTCAAGTAAACCATTGTCCAGACTTTCATTTTGACTTTGCTCTATAACCTTTAGCCAACATCTAAAGCAATTGTTCTCAATCTTCATAATGCTGCGACCCTTTAATACAGTTCCTCATGTTGTGGTGACCCCCAACCATAAAATTATTTTCGTTGCTACTTCATAACTGTAATTTTGCTACTGTTATGAATCGTAATGTAAATATCTGATATGCAGGATGTATTTAAGCGACCGCTGTGAAAGGGTTGTTAGACCCCCAAAGGGGTTGCAACCCACAGGTTGAGAACCACTGATCTAATGCATTTTATCTGTTCTTGCTACTTGAATACTCAAAATGTTTTGGTTCCTTTAGCTTTTAACTATCCCATATATAGAAAAGTACACTGAGAAAAAAATTCTCTTCCATTTCTTCTCTAATGCTTCCCTTCCCCATTTTAATTTTGCTAGATAGTTGATGCAGAATACTAGCACCTAACAAAAAATCAGTCAGCCAGTCTGAAAATATAGAAAGTGACATACCTGAGAAGCCTTGCCACCCATTACAAGTTAATGTTAGAGATAGAGCTTATCTGAGTTAGGAATTTTACAAAGCTGAGATTTATATTCAAGATTTCTGGATTTCCAAGGCATTCTATGGAGGATGGCAGCAATCAGGAATTCTCTTCCTCAGCTGAGTGATAAATTATAGATGATGGCAGAGTTAAAGCTCCTGGTTCCACACAAGGGGCCAATTACTTACAGCTTCTGGATCCATTCCAGCATCAATGACTGCAGCCATGCAAGCAACAGTTTCATCCTGCAATGACAAACGATGTCTCATTTTAGGAAAAAGATTCTGAAGTGAAGCTTACTAGTGGATTTTATACTGGTTATTTAATTTTTTTCAAGTGTATACAGAGACCATTTAAAGTGCTGAACACTTCTATAGTCACATATACTCCCACAGCCACATGTTTCCATTTCTCACCTTTCAAGAGATTGTCTTTTTTATATAGGTCAATTGTGCAGTCTTTGTAAAAAATAGAGTTATGTGGCAACTTACATACAGTGTGGGGCAAAAGCAGGCTTACAGTTGTGAGAGCATTAAACAAAGTTTACTCTTGTATTATTATTTATTAACTAGAGACCCAAAACATGAAATTCATGCATTGGTAGGGTCCCTAGGCCTGGCCAGTGATCAGGGAGGATCTGTGGGGCTACTGGTGGGGCAATAGGGGGGCCCCTGCTGGCACCCGTCTTGGCTAACCTGGCGCCACCTGCTTGCCCACCCCCTACCATTGCCACTACGGGTCACCCCCCTCTGCGGGGAGACTGGCAGGGTGGTCAGGGGGCCCCTGCTGGCACCCACCTTGGCTGATCTTAGGCCTGCGGGCTGGGAGCAGCTCCTGTGTTGAGCGTCTACCCCCTGGTGGTCAGTACGCATCATAACAACTGGTTGTTCCACTGGTGGTTCCACCATTTGGTCAGTTTGCACATTAGGCTTTTATTATATAGGACTGTTGCATTATTTTCCATACAAAAGACTATAAGACTACTTTGCCCCACCCTGTATTTATTGCACCTCTCCTGCTTGGATAGAGGTCACAGGGCCAGAGTGAAAGACTTAACCATTCCAATAGGCCAAAGTTTAAGCTTTATAGACTACACCCTTTCTTCTTACATTTTAAAAAAATTAAAAAAATTATCCTTGTTACAGGACATACGGAGAGGGGAAAGGAAGAGAGGGGGAGAAGGGGAGAGGAGAGAAGGATACTGATGTGAGAAACATCGACCACTTGCCTTCTGTATGCTCCCCAACTGGGGAATGAATCTGCAACCCAGGCATGTGCCCTGACCGGGAATCAAATCAGCAACCTTTCTGTGTACAAGACAGCACTCAATCAACTGAGCCACTCTGGCTAGGCATCTTTTTATGTTTTTACCACTAAATCTATAATATACAGGTCTAGCCAGTCCTCATGGACACACCATCCTAAGAACAGACATATCAAATAAAGGTAATGCAGCAGAAGATTGACTAGAATAAAGAATTATTTTTTATTTTTATTTTACAGTCAGTCAAGGTAACAAGAGCTTACCCCTACAAGGAAATAAACGCCATGGTAAATTCCCCAGAAAAAATGTGTCCATGAAGTCAAAAACAAATATACTGTAGCCTCTGTCCCTCTTATATATCATAACTGCAGCTACTTGAGGTAGTAGAAGGAAAGAGCAGGCACTGATTCCCTCCAAAAGAAGGTTCAATTCGTTTTATGGGCATTGGAACATCACCTAGAAGGGAAATCTAAAACTACTTATTAGGATTAATTTGTTTATAGGTTATCACATGAGCAAGCTTAGTTCTCCTGGTGAAATTCAGGGTTTATTTGGCATTGCAACATATGAATTACCACTACTGTGTAAGAGATCCTGCAAAGCCCTAGGAAGAAAGAATTATTTCCAAGAAGTCACATGATTAGGATGTCATAGGTAAAATTGCTACGGGCTCAACAACAAAGAAAAAATTTAGGGTTAGCACACGAAGTCTCAGCACCAGCACAGTGAAATATTACATAGTTGTTGAAATTTAAATCTCAGTACCTTTAAGGTAAGAATGAAATGGCCCTTAGTACGTGCTGTTTGTAAAGCATTTCCCATATTCTGCCCAGTAATTCTCTACTAGAGAGACTCAAGGAGAATTCAAAGGAAGCTCCAGTATTCCTACATCCTGCCGCATCATGATATACAATACTGGCAATTCTTTAAGAGCAAGACATACTAAATCCTTCTTATAAAAAACAGAACTAGCATGCTTCAATATATTATAGGTTAATAGTTACCTCTTCCTCTCTCCCATATTCTATGTTTCAGTAAAAGGACTAGTTATAGGCCTAGTCTACATCAGGGCCTAGAACACTGGCTTTTGGAGACTTTTTCTAGTACCTTCCAGAGATTCAGGAATCAAAGTAGATTTGTTACTGTTGATTTACTTTGTGGCCCAATGAAATTTTACAATGTTAAGGTTTAAGCTTTGGTGACATGTTCTACATGAACATGGCAGGTTTCTGCCTTCATAATCCTAAATATGTAAAAACTAGAGGCCTGGTGCATGAAATTTGTGCACTGGGGGGGGGGTGGTGGTGTCCCTCAGCCCAGCCTACACCCTCTGCAATCTGGGACTTCTCGGGGGATGTCCGACTGCTGGCTCCAACCACTCACCTGCCTGCCTGATTGCCCCTAACTGCTTCAGCCTGCCAGCTAGATCACCTCCTAACCACTCCCCTGCCAGCCTGATCAACACCTAACTGCTCCCCTGCTGGCCCGATTGCCCCCAACTGCCCTCCCCTGTAGGCCCAGTCCCACCCAACTGCTCTCCCCTGCTGGCCTGGTCGCCCACAACTGCCTTCCCCTGCCAGCCTGGTCACTCCCAAATGCCCTCCCCTGCAGGCCTGGTCACTCCCAAATGCCCTCTCCTGCAGGCCTGGTCACCCACAACTGCTCTCCCCGCTGGCCTGATCACCCACTACTGCCCTCTCCTGCTGGCCATCTTGTGACCACATGGGCACGACCAATTTGTGACCACATGGAGGTGGCCATCTTGTAACAACATGGGCATAGCCATTTTGTGACCATATGGAGGCGGCCATCTTGTGATCACCTGGGGGTGGCCATCTTGTGCAAGGGCATGATGGTGAATTTGCATATTATCTCTTTATTATATAGGATATGTAATAAATATATAAAAGTAAAATTTATTTTAGTCTAACACCCTCTTTCTCCTTCATTCTAAGGCTATAAATGAGAACCTTTTGTAAGGTAAAAAGATATGACTTGCTGAAGGTGATGATCAGGTGAATTAAGGCTCAGGTTCAGTGAGATACACTAACCAGAAATACCCTCCAAAATGAAATCTGTGCTTGTAGATTGTAGGCAATACCATTACTGGGCATGCAAAATGCATTTTATGGAAGTAGTCTTGAAGTAGGGGATAAAAACACAAAAAAATTGATTTTGTTGAAAGGAATGCATGAATTTTCTTACAGGTAACTACAACAAGGAGATTTATTTGAATTATATTTTAAAGAAATAAATGGATACAATTTAGCATTTAAAACCCCAGGAAAAAGATCTGAGAACAATGGCTGCCTTCATAACTGAAAAGAGGGTTGCTCACCCATTACTTAAAATAAAAAGAGTTTTAATTCAGAATGAAGGGCACAAGCACTTACATTTGAAACATTTTGTTTTCACTGTAGTGTGTTTTAATAAAAGCCAAAGGACACATTGTTGCATATTTCCAAAAAAATATATATAGCTGGGAGAGTCTCCAAAGAATAGATATGGAGAACTCTGATTTAAGAGTCCAACAGGAGCCATGGGTAAAAAGAGTTTATTATTCTCCCTGTGACAGGGGATGGAAGCCAGGGATTTTATCAGCTTGTGGCAATCTTTAGTACCTTCCTCCTGTGTGTACCAAATGAATTTCATTGGCAGCCACAGTGACTCTACAGAGTTCTTCTGAGCCGGCCCCCATTAGCAACTTCCTCTATAGGCATGCCAGGCACCAGTCATATTGCCAGATCCTCACTGAGGCTATGCCTTCTCTTCTCCTTCTTTTTTTAAAAACATGTTTTTATTGATTTTAGAGAGAAAAGAAGGGAGAGAGATAGAGAGACAGAAACATTGATTGGCTGCCTCCTGCATACCCTCTACTGGGTATCGATCCTGAAACCCAGGCATATGCCCTGACCAGGAATGGAACCATTGACCTCTTGGTTCACAGGTTGACACTTAACCACTGGGCAATACTGACTGGGCTATTTCTTCTCTTATCTTGGTTCCATGGGTTTCCCTTTTCACATTTCCTATGTGACTCAAAGACCCAGAAATGAGGTGGTGTGGCCATAAACAATGGTGCACTGGATCACTCTTTTCTGATTTTATAAACTTTGGCTCCAGTAGGGTTCTTCAGCCTAGATTATTTTAATTCTGAGGCACCTCATACAAGGTTTTCATACATTAGATGTTCCAGCTATAGTTAAGTGGAATTATAGATTGAAATAATCTTGTGATAGCCATTCTCTGGCAAGTACTCTATACTTCAGTCACACCCTTGTGTTCTTACCGTGCTCTAAATTTACATACCTATAGATGGGCCTTTCTCCTTTGTGTGGGTAGCAATCTCCTTCATTTTTAAGGACCCAGTTTCTTCTGTGCTGCCTTTCTAGGTAACTAATCACCCCTTCCTTTGTGATCCCAATGCACTTTACTCATATTGCTAATGTAAGAGGATTAAAACACATGAGATCGGGTTCCTAGTTTTCTCTTGCCTTCTTTCCCTTTCCACCTTCAGTGCCACCTGTGAACCTGGCCCAACTGACAAAGTAGAAGGCTTGCAAGAATAATAGTTGAAAGTAATTGAATAGTTATCAGGATGGGACTACACTGGCATTCTTGAGCAAAAGCCAGGAAAACGCTAATAGCCTTCACCCAAAAGTTTCATAGCAATTAATAACAAAAACTGCTATCTGAACCCAAATCCAGGTAACTACCCGAGTCAAAGCAGGATTAGAGTATGGTAGGCACTTCCTGATTGTATCAGCTGAATAATACCTTTAATTGCTATTATGTCACTGAAATTATTTTCTTTTGCTATTAATACATACTTTACAAGGGTACACAACTAGTGAGTGGCAGCTGGCTCTGGAGCCCAGCTTGTGAATTACTATGGCCTGTTTGTTAGATAAATGAACTGTCATCCTGAACTGCTCCTGATAATTTTGTATAGTATCACTTATTATGAAACACTTTCTAGTCTTCTGGGAGTTTAGTCATTTAATTTCTTGGAACTGGCTACCTTAACCCTCTTCCCCAGAATGCTATAAGGTACTTTTTCCAGTGACCCTTCAGAGCAAAATATAGGTGTGGATGATTTTGTAATACCATTTTGACAAGTCTAAAAAACACTGGGCAAGACCTGGGGTGGAGAATCACTATTCTGATAAAATTAAAACCTCTGCCCAAGAGCTAGGAATTACCACTATGCATTTACATACACAGTACTGCTTTAGAATGGTAAATAAGAGGGTATAGATGGAACAAAGCCAACCATAACCCCTTAACCAACCATGACCCCTTAATATAATATGATTTCAACTTTTAAGAAGTATATATGCCTAAGTACTAAGGGAAGCAAGGCTATACATATAAGAATTTTTCTTCTGGGAAAAACAACAAATAACCACACCCTCCAAAAAACCCCACTCACAACAACCATAATAGTTCTAAAACTAAAACAATAGGAACTTATAGAAGAATGATGATTCAAACTAACTTATGACTGCTTATAAAAAAGAGCTATAGTATTCCCTGGTTATTATAAGCTATTTGCCAGAAACCAACTTATTTAAGATTGGGGTATGGTACAGGGCCTCTTAACTAAGTTAGCCTACACTGAAAGGGAAGCAAACCAATGACTGCTGCTCGTGCTACCTGGCAATTTCACACTGAATAGATATGGGAGGGGGGATACAAAAGTAGGCTTACTGTTTTCATATGGAAAATGATAAAAAATAAGTAAATAATAATACAAGAATAAACTGTGCTTTACTCACAACTGTAAATTTTCTGTTGCCTCACCCTGTATGTTGTTGCTCCAGTTATTTGATTAATGTATTATTGGGTATGTAACCTAAGGGTGTTTAATTTAACAAATTCATAGATCATATTCAATGTTCCATAATATATGTCCTCAAACAGCTCACAATCTAGTTGTTTCAGCAAAAGGTACAGAGTTAGACATATTTATATACAACAAGAGAAATAAATGAGGACTTCTGGTGAAGATGGTAGCATAGGTAAATGCAGTACTGGCCTCTTTCCACAACCACATATAAATTATAACTAAAGCCTGGCTGGTGTGGCTCAGTGGTTGAGCATTGACCCATGAACCAGGAGGTCACAGTTTGATTCCCGGTCAGAGCACATGCCAGGTTGCAGGCTCGATCCCCAGTGGGGGGCATGTAGAAAGCAGCCAATCAAATGATACTCTCTCATCTTTGATGTTTCTCTCCCCCTCTCTCTCTCTCCCTCCCCCTTCCTCTTTGAAATCAATAAAAAATTGCAACTAAACTACAGAACAACAGTCATTAAGAACCACCTGGCTCTCCCTCCAGTGAGTTCCCTACAGCTCCCTCCCCAAACCTTTAAATAAAAAATAAAAAAAGAACCACCTGAAATCTAGCCACTGGATGAGGAAGCCACATCAAGACTGGTAGGAGGGATGGAGATGCATAAGAGGCTGATCCCATGCCTACATGTAGCAGATAAAAATTGGGACGGAAATCTTAGATGCAGAAGTCCCCTATGAGGAGCTAGCAGCCTCAGACCCATACTGGGCACTCTAGACCAAGGTTCCAGTGCCAGGAAGATAAGTACTGATAACTTCTGGCCATGAAAAGCAGCAGGGATTGAGGCTGAGTGAGACGGAGGTCTACTGCAGTCCCTGGTAATTCCTCTTAAAGGGCCCATGCACAAACTTACTCAGCCTCACACTCTCTGAGCTCCAGCACTGGGACAGCAGCTCAAAAGGCTCCAGGAACTGAACTGTCCAGTGAGGGGTCGAGGGGCAGCTTTCTCCCAGACAGAAGTGCAGGCAGAGGCCACTGTTCCCTTCCTGATCCTTCTCCACACAGAATTGGGAGGCGGGTGCCATCAACCTGGCTAATACTGTTTGCCCAGCCCTGTTGATGCTCTGAGACTCTGACCCACACAAGTTGCAGGCTCTCCCAAGCTGCTTTTAGTGGCTTTTACATAGGTATGGCCTGTTGTGGCTCATTCTGCGGACTTTTGGAAAATTTCGCAAAGGACCACAAACCCCAAACAAGCAGTTAGTGTGTCCTGACCTATTGCTTAGTGGCTTGAGGCACCACACTAGCAGCAGCCAGCCTTGGTTCACAGCTTGGCCTCTTCTACACACTTCCAAGTCCAGCATAAGTACCAGCCAATTGTATATTTCTCTGTAGCTCATGCCAGATGGCTCCAGGCAGAACATAGGTGGCAGCTTTTCTTGGCCTGCACTTCCCAGGAGGCCTCAGAGCCAGCATACCCAGTGGACAGTTTCAGACCATGCTGGAGCACCAGCCAATTATCTCCATGAGTGACACACTCAAGAGGCAAACTCATTGGGACCAAGAGATCTGCTGAAGCGAGTCCTGCTGGAGCTACCTGTGGTTTGCCCTTATACAGCAGCTCCTCTTGTAGTTTTGGGTAGCCCTTGCAGCCAATTAGCCTTGGAGTAAATCCTTCCCGTTGAGATGCCAACAACAATCAAGGTTCAACAAAACAGGAATGTGCACACAGCCCACACTGGGGGCACATTTATAGGACCCTGTTTGGGTGACTGGAGATGCTGCCCCACTGGGCCCTACAGGACACCCACTATATAAAGCTACTCTACCAAGCCTGGGAGCCACAACAGTTCTACCTAATACATAGAAACAAACACAGGGAGACAGCCAAAATAAGAAGACAAAGAAACATGTCCCAAATGAAAGAACAGAACAGAACTCCAGAAAAAGAACTAAACAAAATGGAAATGAGCAATTTACTAGATGCAGAGTTCAAAATACTGGTTTTAAGGATGCTTAATGAACTTAGGGGAATATTAGATGAACTTAGTAAGAAGAACCTTAAGAGAAAGATAGAAAACATAAAAAAGAACCAGTCAAAAATGAAGAATACACTAATATGAAGAATTCATTACAAGGAATCAACAGTGGGGTAGATGAAAGAGAGGATCAAATCAAAGTTTGGAAGATAAGGGAACAGAAAACACTCAGTCAGGACCAGAAAAAAAAGAATCCAAACAAAATAAGGATAGTTTAAAGAACCTCTAGAACAGCGGTTCTCAACCTGTGGGTCGTGACCCCTTTGGGGGTCAAATGACCCTTTCACAGGAGTCACCTAACACCATCCTGCATATCAGATACTTACATTAGGATTCATAACAGTAGCAATGAAAATAATTTTATGGTTGGGTCACAACATGAGGAACTGTATTTAAAGGGCCAGAAGGTTGAGAACCACTGCTCCAGAACTTTAAACGTACTAATATTCACATCATGGGGGTAACAGAAGTAGAAGAGAAAGCGCATGGAATTAAAAATCTATGTGTGAAAAAAATAACAACAGAAAACTTTCCTAATCTGGTGAAGGAAACAGACACACTAAACCCGGAAGCCAGAGAATCTTAAACAAGGGGAACCCAAAGAGGCCTACATCAAGACACATCATAATAAAAATGCCAAAGGTTAAAGACAAAGAGAGAATCTTAAAAGCAGCAAGAGAAAAGCAGCTAGTTACCTTCAAGTCATCTCTCATAAGACTATCAGAGGATTCCTCAACAGGAACTTTGCAGGTCAGAAGGGAGTAGCAAGAAATATTCAAAGGGATGAAAAGCAAGGACCTCTAACCAAGATTACTCTATCCTGAAAAGTTATCATTTAGAATTAAAGGACAGATAAAGAGCTTACCAGACAAGAAAAAGCTAAAGGAGTTCATCACCACCGAACCAATATTATAGAAATGTTAAAGGTACTTCATTAAGAAGGAAAAAAGAGATAAAAATATGAATAATGAATTGGCAATAAAAATATATCAAAAATTACTTTAAAGTACACATATGCAATACCTTAATCAATAAATAAAAAAAGGTAGAGGAGGGCAGTTAAAGAGCAACCAAAGGACTTGTATGCATGCATATTAGCATAACCATGGTCACAGACATTGAGGAGGTGGGGGCTTGCGTGGGGTGGGAATGGTTGGGGGGTAAATTGGAGGAAAGGAGACATGTAAAACTTTAGACAATAAAAAATAAAAAAGTTAATTAAAAATAATAATAAAGTTAAAAATAAATAAATAAAATTACTTTAACTGCAAATGGATTAAATTCTCCAATATAAAGATAGGATGGCTCAATGAATAACCAAAACTCTTACATATGCTATCTACAAGAAATTCACTTCAGATTGAAAGATACACACAGACTGAAAATAAAGGAATGGAAAAAGATATTTCATGAAAATGGAAACAAAAAAACACTGGGGAAGCACTGGTTATACCAGACAAATTAGACTCTAAAAACAGAGAGAAAATGAAGTACCCAGTAATTATACTTCTGTGTATTTATCTGAAGACACTAAAACACTAAGTCAAAAAGACATATGCATCCATGTTTGTTGCATTATCTACAACTAGACGTCTGATGCACGAAATTTGTGCAAGGGGATTGGCCCCAGCCGCCACAGAGGCCGGGGGCCTGTGCTGGCCTCTGTCTTGGCCCCCACTGCTATGGCTTTGTCTGGAAGGTCATCCAGAGGACATCCGGTCTAATTAGGATATTACATTTTTATTATTATAGATAGTCAAGAGATGGAAGCAACCTAAGTGTCCATCAATAGATAAATGGATAAAAAAGTGGTGTTGCAAATATGCAATGGAATTCACCATAGCTAAGATTTGGAAGCAGCCTAAGTGCCCATCAACAGATGAATGGATTAGAAAACTGTGGTACATCTACACAATGGAATACTATGCTGCTGTAAAAAAGGAATTCTTGCTATTTGCAGCAACATGGATGGAACTGCAGAGTATTATGCTAAGTGAAATAAGCCAGTCAATGAAAGAAAAATACCACATGTCCTCACTCATCTATAGATGATAAAGACCACTATAAATTGATGAAAATAAACAGATACAGAGGTGGAACAGCATTGAACGGACTGTTGACCTGCAGCTGGAAGGCTGGGGAGGTTTGGAGGGGCTTAGGGATCAATTGAAGGACTTGCATGCATGCATATGAGTATAATCAATGGACACAAGACACTGGGGGGTAGGGGAGGAGTGGAGAGGGTTGGGGAGAAAAATGGAGACCTATCTAACACTTGTTGTAATACTATAAGCAATAAAACAAAATTAAAAAAAAATAAATAAAAGAATGAAATCTTGCCACCTGCAACAACATGAATGGCTCTAGAGGGTACTGTACCAAGTGAAAAAATACATAGAAAGACAAATGCCATATGATTTCACTTATATGTGGAACCTAAAAAGAAAATAAATAAACAGAACAAAAACAGAATCAGATAGAGAATTAATCTCTCTACCTCCCTTCTTCTCCTTCTTAAAAAAACACACACCAAAACACTTGAGGAACACTTGCAGCATAGATAAATGCCTGTATTCGCTGTCACCCACAACCACATCAAAATTACAAAATTTTAAAAAAATCATTCAGAACTGCCTGAGAGTTGGCTGAATGGAAGTCCTACAACTAGAAAGTAAAGAAGAAAGTGCATTGAGACTGGTAAGAGGGGAAGAGGCATGGAATGGGCTGGACTGGAATCTATGTGGGCTGTTTTTGTAATCTGGAGGGAGATAGTCAATGCAGAGGGATCCCAGCCCCACACCAGCCTCTTAGTCCAGGATTCCAGAGCTGGGAAGACCAGTGGGGATAACTACGGGATGTAAAAATCAGCAGGGATTAGGGCTCAGGAATATGGAGGCTGCTGGTGATCCAGGTGTTCTTTTGTGTGTGTGTTTTTTTTTTCATTTGAACATATTTTTATTGCTTTCAGAGAGGAAGGGAGAGGGAGAGAAATATAAAAACATCAATGATTAGATAGAAACATCATTGATTTGCTGCCTTGTGCACGTTCCCCACTGGGGATTGAGCCCCCAACACAGGCATGTGCCCTGACTGGGAATCGAACCATAACCTCCTGGTCGATGCACAACCACTGAGCCACAACAGCTGGGCCCAGGTGTTCCTTTTAAAGAGCAGGCACATGAACTGAACTTATAAGATCCTGCTTCCTTTGAGCTCCAGCTCCAGGGTGAGGCTCTGGGGGACACATAAGAGGAACTGGATGATCTGGCATTGGGGCAGAAACTCAGGGTCAGCTTTCTCCCAGACGGAGTTGCTCACAGGGGTCATTGTTCACATGGGGCTGACTGGCAGCCATATCTGTTTGCTACACCCTGGTGATTTCCTGAGACACCACTGCATCCAATTTGCAGCCCCACCCAATCTGTGAGCAGTGACTTTTGCATATGAATGGCCTGTCCTTGCTCAGGCTTCAGACTTTGCTAAAATCTCTCAAACAAGCTACAGCTGGGTCAGCATGCCCCAAACCTATCAATAAAAGGCCTAAGACCCGGCACTAGTATGAGCATGCCTTGCTTCACAGCCCAGCCTCACCTGGGCACCTCCAAGTTTAATACTAATAGCTCATGCAGGGTGGCCCTAGGCAGTGGCTGACTTTGCACCTTCTATGTGGTGTCAGATGGTTACTAGATTTATCAAGGTTATCATTTTTTAAATTCTATAGATGTCTAATCACTGGGTTGTACATATGAAACCAATATTATATTGTATGTCAACTATAATTGAAAAATGAAAACATAAAAAGAGAGAAACAAATGAAAACAATGTGCCTGTTTATACTGTCCCTACATGGCTTACCGATATCTGGTTAATCAGTTGCTGCAGGTTACAAATTTTCTCTACATTTTCTTTTAATTCCTGGTCTTCCAAATTTCCCACTAGCTTTTGAAGATCTACTTTACAGCTGAAAATTCAAGCAAAGGAACCCGTGTTAATCACAATGTCAAGGCCAGAGCATCTATGATTACACATTATGTGCTATAAGGTCGGTAACAAATATCTGGTAAGAAACTTACGCTGCATGCTGCTTGAGTTCTTCTAGTTTGGCATTCATTTTTTCATTTGCTTGTTCTGTCTGTAACAAACACCCAGGAGATCATCAGTGGCAGTGCCTGACGGCCTCACTTAATTATGACTTCTCTCCTACCTCTATAGTTTAAAAGCCAGGTAGAGAGGCTGCCTCCTTTGCTATAATAGAGGATTTAATGGGCTTTGTTTATTTAGTGAGAAATGTGTTTTTCAATAGTCATGGAAAGTAGCCCTTAAGTCAACATGAAATACTAAAAATAGCATCTAAGCAGCTGGGTCTAATCTTTGCCATTAAGCACAAACTATGGGGTGGAGTGTGAAGCCTCAATTCCATAGAGAATTTTGCAACTGAGGGAGAAAGCAATAGTTCCTGGCATGCTACGCCCTGCTGTTTACAAAAAACCCCACTTACTTTAAACTGCCTCCTACACTATACTATTCCCTGGTCCCAGCAGAAGGGCATTTAAAACATAAAAGGACCTCACATTGCATATGAGCTGAGTTTTTTCACATTAAACTATCTGATATTGTAGGCTAGTTTTAACAAAAGAAAGTAACAAAAAGGGAGAAGCACAAGAATGATGGCAGAGAAGAAATGGCAGAGGCAGCTACATTTAGGGCCGGGTTACCAACAGTTTCTGTTTCATTCCAATCACAGTATCTGTAATGTGTTAAATGCACTGTTTGGTAAGAACAGTTTATATAGGACAAAAATTTGTGCTTGCTGTGAAGTTCTGATAGGACATCAAACAATAAGCCTATTGGGCAGCTACTGTAACAATTTTGTAAAGGTCAGATGAGTATATGGCTAGAATAACAAAGTACTGCCTGTTACATGTGCCACACTCACAATCATGTGAGACACATCTTCTAGAATTACTTCAAAGGCATAAAATGCATCATGGAGACAGAAAACTATATATAAAAATCCT